>JAFNIE010000170.1:0-50884 GCA_027742785.1 Vigna reflexopilosa
TCATCATCCATAATCTTTCACTTTTATTTTCATTTTTATCTTTCAGTCCAAGTACGTAAATATTGAACTTTCAGCCCTCTTTATAACGAGGACAACCGTGGGGAAGAGACCGAAGAATTTACCCCGTTCCAAAACAGGATAGGACCGACTACCAGATAGATGGACGACCTGTATTAACACGGGTGCTCGACATTGTCGGTCGACACAGATGAATGATCTGTATTACGAAGGGTGCTCGACACTGTCGGTCGACACAGATGAATGATCTGCATTACGAAGGGTACTCGACACTGTCGTCGATACAGATGGATGATCTGTATTATCAAGGGTGCTCGACACTATCGGTCGACATAGCTGAATGATCTGTATTACGAGGATGCTCGACATTGTCGGTCGACACAGATGAATGATCTGTATCATCAAGGGTGCTCGACACTATCGGTCGACACAGATGAATGATCTGTATTACGAGGATACTCGACATTGTCGGTCGACACAGATGAATGATCTGTATCATCAAGGATTTTTTTCAAGAAGGGAGTAAAAGCGTTCAGTGTAAGACCGAGCACTACCCAATACGAGTTCTATGTGTAAGATCGACACTGCCCATTATGAGCTCTAAGAAAAAAACCTACATAACTCATGCTCGACCAGAATCCTTCCCAAACGGAAGTATTCCAATTCAAAGAACTTTACTGGAACACCAAACGGTCGAGAACCGTTTAATGTCGAACACATGTTTTCATAGGGAATTTGATATTAAAGTTTCACTTACGTCCACTACTTCTAAGCATGTATATTCACAATCACACGTATCGCTCATATCATACCTTTCAACCAACATACACCATGTTCAGGCAATACAACCACATTCGACCATGCATAATCAACCAATATACACTTCATACTTATGATCATATACCAACAATCAAATAACACAGTTCATACTTCATGCGACACACATCATATTCATACAGTACACGACAAACATACGAATCAAATTTAATAAGCTTCCCTTACCTGGATAGCAGTGTACTCCCGTAAAGCAAGGTTTTGTTCGACCTCTAACAGCGTTCTACCCTCAGGTTTCGCTCGACAATTTTCACTTAATCTAAAACACCAGAAATCAGAAACAACTCAGACCTATAACCCATGCATGCAACTGAATCTTAGTTTGCATGTACTACAGAACAAACGTTCAAATCATCGTCCAAAGTCGAGTGACTTACCGGTTACAGAACGTTGAGGTGATCGGTTCAAAACGAAGCTCTCGACACCAGGAACGTTCCTACGGTCCTGAAACGTGATCGGAGAAGAAGGTGATGAGTTACAGTAGAGAGAAGGTGAAGGTTTCTAGAGAGAAGGTGGAGAAAACGAAAGGTTGGGTTCTGAGGAAGAAGATGAATGGTGCAGGTGAGAGAGAGTTCTCAAGAATTCTAGTTGTGTTAAATCACGTTCGGTCGACGAACGTCTCCCAAGGTGACACCTGCACACCGAACTCTGAAATGGGAAGCTTCTCCTGCGACAGGTTGCGTGTGTGCATTGCAGTGTTTGGTACGCTTTTAATGTTTCAGAGAATGATGGGCGCAGCTTTTCCGGGTGCGACAGAGAGGGAGAGGATCAGATTAGGTAGTGGGGTTTTTAATGGCTGAGAATGACGTGGCGTGTATTAATGGTGAGGGTGTCAGATATTATCTTCGTTAAATATCAAGGGTCTTACATTCTCCCTAACTACAAAAATTTTCGTCCTCGAAAATTAAAAACTTACCCGTAAACAAATGTGGGTACAAGTCCTTTAAAAAAATTATTTTCGTACATTCTGATTTAAGGATTGAAAGTTATATTTTGTTTTACAAATTTATTGAAAGAATAATTACAAAACAAAGATTTTATATTACTTCAATAACCATAACATTGTTGATGCAATCAATAACCAACATATTTTAAATTATAATGCTGAATTTGGTTCTAGGTAAAATGTTTGGTGGATTACATTATAAACAACGACAAGGCCATTTTCTTTCCTGGCCTAACCTCAATAGTCCAAAGACATTAATGAGTTGCGATAACTAGTCTTCAAATACATCACAGAAAAAGTTAACCTGAAAGTTAATGATCAAGAGAATTTTAGGATTATTTCTATGGTAAAGGAAAGTATTTTGGTGGTTGAGTTTGTTTTCAACTAATACCAGACTTCATTAAAAAATATATTATAATACTAACTGTAACGTCCCAAAAATATACATCATGCATATATAATAAAGAGTCATCATACATAATATAAGAAAGCAGTGTAATTTAAGGATTACAGTCATCCTTAGAATAGTGCGGAATTGACAACAAGAGTATTTAGAATTTCTCCATGAAAATCACAGAGAATTTAAAACTTAAAATACACACGAGTTATTCCAAACATTAAGAATTATGAAATAAGACTAGCTAATCTAGGCTGCAGCACTGCCGTCTTCATCAAGAGCTGCTTCCAAAGTATTCTCCTCGCCATCTAGTCCCATCCAAGTGGATGATCATCGCCAAAGAAACATACCCAAACAACACACAACACAAACAATGCAAGGGTGAGCTAGATATAAAAAACATGTTATACAATCCAACATGATATGCAAAAGTCACTCATACATGGTAAACTAACATCACAAGACTTGTTACATTAAACCCCGACTTGTTACTTTATAGACCGACTCGTCCGGACCAGAATGATTACCGAGCTATGGCGGGTTATGCACTCGTGGTGGCCTCTACTGCTTTGCAAAGCCATTGCCAATGGGTTCCACCCTACCACCCTCACGACGTTAGTCTGTTTCGCGCCCTGGAGCATACTGGAAGCCTCCAAGACTAGGACCTCCTGCTACTCCTCACCACATGGATCAATCCTCTCTACTTGAGAATGAAAGACCATTGGAGCGTCAGGAAAACCCTCAAGAATGAGCTACCATGAAATCATTCTGTACACCCCAAATCACCACCATATATCCTCTCCTTGAGGATCATGGAATTACGTCCACCACCATGTATCCTCTCATGAGGATCATGGAATTACGTCCCTGAATCATATTGTTACTCCCGAATCACCAGATATCCATTTTATCACAGTAAATTCAACACACCTCATACATTCACATAAATCACTTCACAGTATATATTTTCCAAACCTTGCACGTAATTCAATTCAAGAGAAAATGAATTTAAAATCCAACATTTGCATAATACTATTTGGACGAGCACTGTTCACCGAGCACAGTGGACGAACGTTACTGAACGAACACTACCTTCCAACCACTAGGCCGAACACTATTTGGACGTACGTTCGTTATCAATCACCAGGCCGAACGCTGTTGGACGAACGTTATCAAATCCTACACTATCAGGCCGAACGCTAAACCATCGAACACCAATACTAAATTCAACACTTGGACGAACGCGCAACGCTTGGAACCTAAGAATACTACTCAAGGCCGAACGCTCAACATTGCTATCCGAAAATACAATGTTAAGAACGATCGCTCAAACTCACTAATATTATAAGGCCGATCGTTAAAGATTTCAAATTATAATATCCAATTATGGCCGAACGCTCACAATCACAAATATCCATGAACGAACGCTTATGATCCAAACTAAGGAATCCAAATTAAAATCGAACGCTCAGAAGCGAGAATACCTTATCAAAACCGAACGTTCAACAGAATAAGACCGAACGCTCAAAATTCCAAAACTTAAAACTATCAAGCCAAGACCGAACGCTCACAATTAGAATCAAGGAAAGACCGAACGCTCACAACCAAAACCGAACGCTCACAATGAGAATTAAACTATGACTGAACGGTCAAAATCCAATCCTAAGAATACCAACTAACGGCCGAACGCTCACAATCACAATTAACCAAGGCCGAACGCTGACTAATACACCGAAACCGAACGTTTAGAGATCCAGACTTAATAGTATCAACTTAAGGTCGAACGATCAAGATTAAACTTAAGAATCCGTTAAGGACGAACGACTGCAATTTCTATTACCAAATACCGAACGCTCAAGATCACGTAAATATCAATTTAGGGACGAACGCCTAAAATTACTAATTCCTGTATACAGTTGGGACGAACGTCTAATATATCACTGCAAACGAACGAACGCTCGTTAACAGAAAACCGAACGCTCATGCTATTTTGGCCGACCACTAATTGGTCGAGCCATTTGGACGAACGTCCAATTTGGTTCACCAAATTGGACGAATGCGCGATCTGCAGAATTCTGCAGAATCGCACCAGATTTCCGGAGAGAAACCAGAAACCCCATTTTCATCCCCTTCTTCCCAGATTTGCTTCAACAACAATATTCTACCATCACTCATACAGATTCATACACAACAAAGTCACTCTAAGTACGAAATTTGTTCATCAACGACACTATATTATAGATTTCAGTACACACATACATGGTTCATAAAATCCAGAAAAAAGGATCTAGCTCCCCTTACCTCTTGAAGACCTCCTTGAATCTTGAATCTCTCTCCCAAGGTCTCCTTGAAATTCCAGAGCTCTCCTCTCACTCTTCAGATTTTTGCAACAAAACTCCAATTCTTCTTTTCCCGAAATTGCAGCAAGCCTCTCCCTTCTCCAGATGCAGCATCCAACCCCTTCAATCCACGATTTCTACCTTTAAGAAGGAAGAAATGGTGCTCCCCATAGCCACTCCTCAGTGCTATGCCCACCAACAAAGGAGATGATGGTGTCTTTGGTGGCTGGAGCACTTTCAAAGTGGGAAGACCCCACCATCCACCAGCTGCTGTTGCCACTTGAAGCGCCCCCTGTGACACCCGGGCACGGAGACGAGGGCGGGGAGTGACACCGGTGCAAGAAGCATGGTGCAGGGGGCACAGACAAGGAGCGGCTCCTGGCAGCTTCGGGTGGAAGGGGTACATGGATGAATCGAACATACACCGGAATGAGAGGGATTTGGAGACTGTATAGGTATGGGACTATACAGTTGAAGGATAGCTTAAAGGAATTGATTTGACTACTCATATCACCAAAATGCATTTACTTTTCGGTAGCCTGACTCATAAGAACTCCATGGTTAAGCGTGCTTAGCCTGGAGTAATTCTGGGATTGATGACCTTCTGGGAAGTTTTCCCAGAAAGTGTGCGAGTGAGGACAAAGCACACTGGAAAGCCTGGTGGTGATCTGTGGGGGCAGTCAACGGTCCCTGCGAGTTGCCGGGACGTTACAGATGGTATCAGAGCCTAGCCTCTCCCAGTACGGTGTGGTTCGAGGACGAACCAGAGCGGAAGCTGGTGGGCATGTGACACCCGGGCACGGAGACGAGGGCGGGGAGTGACGCCGGTGCAAGAAGCATGGTGCAGGGGGCACAGACAAGGAGCGGAACATACACCGGAATGAGAGGGATTTGGAGACTGTATAGGTATGGGACTATACAGTTGAAGGATAGCTTAAAGGAATTGATTTGACTACTCATATCACCAAAATGCATTTACTTTTCGGTAGCCTGACTCATAAGAACTCCATGGTTAAGCGTGCTTAGCCTGGAGTAATTCTGGGATGGGTGACCTTCTGGGAAGTTTTCCCAGAAAGTGTGCGAGTGAGCCCCACCACTACACGAGCTCATCGTGCAAAAATGATGAAGATGAAGTTTTGATGATGTCCAAATCAAGTCAAGAACAACCAAGACTCATGAAGAATGATCTTTGAAGACTTGTAACCTTTTGTAATAATTGTATAAAACATAGGAAATTTAGTGGTTTTATGTATGTATTCAAAAGTGATGTAAAAATAAACTAAGTGTAAAAACATTGCAGTGTTAATCGATTAACAAGGGCTGTTAATCGATTAACAAAGTGCCCGTTTGAAAAACTAGCCGTTTTTAGAGCCGTTGGACTATCCGTTGGTGTGTTAATCGATTAGCAACTTAGAACAATCGATTAACACAGTCAGAAAGGCTGAAAACGAAAAATGGAAGAGCCTTTGGATGAGTCTATAAATAGACTCTCATTTCCTCTCAAGATCAACATCTAGAGAGCTAGAAAAACTCTTCCCTTGTGCTCAAATACTCAGAAACTCTTGAGAATTGTGTGCTCTTGCTCAGCTAAGGAAACTCTGTCTGTAGAGTTGGTGAAATACTGCTACGGTGATAGAGGAATAGCTGGTTCATCCTTGGTGTGTCTAAGGAAGTGTTTGGAAGAGGTGTTCATCCTTCGTGAAGTATTCGGAGGAAGTGTTTCATCCTTTGTGAAGATTCAAAGGAGGTGTTGTTTCATCTCTTGTGGCATCAAGAGAGGTGTTTTCTAAACTTTTACAAATTGTATCTTTGTGATTGTAGTTTGTAATTGTTTTGTGATTAGTGAATTGTTTATCTTGGTTTGAGATAAGCGACTGGACGTAGGATTGGTAAGATCCGAACCAGGATAAAATCATCTGTGCAAATTTCTCTCAACCTTACTCTATTTTATTGTTATTATTAATTGCTAAGTAAGTTTAATTGAGTAGAAATTTTTAAGGCACACGTTTTTAGTAAGAACCAATTCACCCCCCCTCTGGGTTTGTTGTTCCACGCTAACCCATCCGCTGCAGCCGCTCTGACAATCTCGTCCTCTAACTCCCAGGTAGAGTCGCCCGTTCCACTGTTCCAGATAACTTTGACAAGTCTGACAGTTCTTCCTCTAAGTTGTTTGTTTTGACTCTCCTCAATCTTTATTGGTTGCACTTCAATTGACAAATCTTCTCTGACTTGCACATCGTCAACTTCAAGCACATGAGAAGGATCAGACATGTATTTTCTCAGTTGAGATACATGGAACACTGGATGCAAGTTTGCCAACCGAGGTGGCATGGTTATCTCATAAGCTACGGGTCCTACACGTCGTAGAATTTGGTAAGGACCAAGATATGTAGGAGATAGTTTCCTAGCACGAATGGCTCTTCCTACACCGGTAGTAGGAGTCACTCGTAGGAACACATGATCCCCAACTGCAAATTCTAACGGCTTGAGCCTCCGATCAGCATAGGACTTCTATCTATTCTGAGACGCCTGCATCTTTTCTTGTATAAGCTTCACCTTCTCTGTAGTCTGCTGAACTATTTCTGGTCCCGTCAAAACTGCTTCTCCATCCTGAAACCAACAAAAAGGTGTTCTACAGCGCCTCTCATACAACGCTTCAAACGGTGCCATGCCGATACTAGTTTGATAGCTGTTGTTGTAAGTGAACTCAACAAGTGGCAATATCTCATCCCATACCCCTAGGTGATCCAAAATGCAAGTCCGCAACAAATCTTCAAGCGATTGGATTGCCCGCTCAGACTGTCCATCCGTTTGGGGATGATAAGCCGAGCTCATCTGAAGTCTGCTTCCCATCTCACTCTGAAGAGTTTGCCAAAACCTGGATGTGAACCTTGGGTCTCTATCTGATACAATACTCGAAGGTACCCCATGTAAGCTCACTATTTCCTTAACATACAGTTGTGCCAACTTCGCCATAGACATCCTCAAATCGATCGCCAAGAAGTCGGCACTCTTGGTCAATCGGTCCACTATTACCCATATTGCATCATGTCTTCGAACAGTGCGTGGCAAATGGGTAACAAAGTCCATAGCGATGCTATCCCATTTCCATTCTGGAATTTCCAATGGCTGCAACAAACCTCCTGGTCTCTGATGCTCTATTTTAGCTTTCTGACAAGTTAAACAAGAGACAACAAACTGAGCTACATCTCTTTTCATACCGGACCACCAAAAAGACTCCTTGAGGTCTTGATACATTTTAGTCATGCTAGGATGCATGCTAAAACGGCTTTTATGACCTTCCTCAAGGATTAACCTCTTCATTTCTGAATTGCTAGGGATACAGACTCTGCCTTTGAACCTTAAGATACCATCAGCCCCCAAGGCAAAATCCTTTTTCTGCTCAGTCCCAATCAAACTGGATGACGTTTGGAGCTCAACATCCTTCGACTGCTCTTCTTTAACACGCTTCAACAAGTCATTGGACACCACCAAATTACTGCATCTGATGCTGTCAGCTTCAAATTCTACCTGCAACCTCAAATCTCTGAAGCTTTCTACCAACTCTAACTCTCTGACCATTAAGGCTGAAATATGCATTGACTTCCTGCTCAATGCATCTGCCACCACATTAGCCTTCCCAGGGTGATAAAGGAGATCAAATTCAAAATCTTTAAGAAACTCCATCCATCGCCTTTGCCTCATATTAAGCTCCTTCTGATCAAAAAGGTATTTCAGGCTCTTATGATCACTGAACACTTGAAATTGCGCGCCATACAGATAGTGTCTCCATATCTTCAAAGCAAATACCACAGCTGCCAACTCCAAGTCATGAGTGGGATAATTCTTCTCATGAACCTTGAGTTGTCTTGATGCATATGCCACTACCTTCTTCTCTTGCATCAGTACGCACCCTAATCCCTGATGAGAGGCATCACAAAAAACCTCAAAAGGTTTATCTGTGTCAGGGATAACCAAAATTGGTGCACTAGTCAATCTGTTCTTTAGCTCTTGGAAGCTAGTCTCACAACAGTCTGTCCAAACAAAAGGTTGATCCTTCCTAGTCAGTTTTGTTAACGGCGCCACAATCCGGGAAAAGCTCTCAATAAAACGACGATAGTAGCCCGCTAGACCCACAAAGCTCCTGATTTCTGTAACAGTCTTAGGTCTCTCCCACTGAAGTACTGCTTGCACCTTAGCGGGATCGACAACAATTCCTCCAGCTGAAATCACATGCCCAAGAAAAGGAACCTCTTCCATCCAAAACTCACACTTGGATAGCTTGGCATACAATCTTCTTTCTCTCAGCACTTCAAGCACTGCCCTAAGGTGATCTTCATGTTCTTCCCGCGTTTTAGAATAGACAAGTGTCGCAACCAGAATCGCGACGGGACGACGATCCGAAAAAGAAAACGCAGGGGTTTGAAAAAAAGATTTTTTGGGAGTCGCCACCATAGTTTATTCTGGAAAACTACGGAAAAACCATAAAATGATAAGGCATAGTCTGCGAAAATGAGATTCTAAATTCGGGAGTCGGTTACGTGTAGGGAAGGTATTAGCACCCTACAACGCCTGCCCTAAGGCAGTACCTTGAACTAAATATGCGAATGTGATGTGGTTTTCAAAATGTTTAACTATCGCCTAAAATAAAATTTCTAAAGAAACAAAATATTTTTTAGTTTTTTGTGCCCGACAAAGATTGACCTTGCTCCTACGTATTCTCATTCAGAATGAGAAATCAGGGTTACGTAGTTCTTGTAGAAAACTGCTTGAAAATTTGTTTGAAAATTGTTTGAAAGATTTGTTTGATTGATTATGGATAAATTTGGATTTTTGGGGAAATGAACCTGACAAGGACTAGCCTTGCTCCTACGTATCTCCACTTTTGATGGAGAATCAAGGATCACGTAGTTCTGGCCAGAAAGATTGTTTGTTGTTTGAAAATGTGGATGTTTTTGGTTTTTGAAGATTTTATATTTTTTTGGTATTTTTTGATGTAATATTTAAATTTTTGCGTAATGAGCACTAGGCTGATGCGTACGATCGCACGAGCACTCACACGGCTTTGTTTGTTTTATTTTATTTTTTGTTTATATTTTTTATGAACAAACCCAACAAAATATAAGATGCAATATACAAGAGTGGAGTTATAACACAAAGGGCTACATAAAGAAATAAAAATTTAAGAACAAAGCGAGAGAAACAAACCAACAAGAATAGGGGGTGCAGAGATAAAAACCCGGAGTGCAGAGAGTAGATTTGAAGCTCTTTTGTCTGTCAGGGGTGTAAAAATGAAAACAGAAGGGCATCCTGAAACGTGTGTCAGATCCAATTCCCCTTTCCTTTTTCTTTTTTTTTTTATTTTGTTTGCACATAATGGGCTTAAGCCCAAAAAACGGGGTGTGAAACATGAAACCGTGGGTGTAGATAAAGTTATTTTTTTTTGTTTAAGGGTTTGGATGGGTCTGAGTCCAGGGAATGGATGCGGGGGTGCGCGGATGAGAAAACAGGGGGTGCGTGAAGGAGGAAAATGTTTTAGTATCATTATTTTTTTTTGATTTATTAGAGAGAGTTGGGTCGGAAAGAAATAAAAAAGAAGAGGCCCAAGGCCTTTCCATTCTTCAGCCAACATTCCTTGGGGTCTCCTTCGTTCCACAATCTCAACTCAAAACAGAGACCTAGAGTCTTCTTCCAAAGTAGCCAACAGAGGTATCTCCACCCCGTCACGCACGCGCGCCACTGTCTCAGCCAGAGGTCTGGATAAAATGATGATGATTGAAGGATGTGTGGTGGCCGTGAGGTCTGGATAAAATGATGATGGGTGTTGGCCCTGTTGACAGAGAATGGAGGAGGATTGAGTGTTGTGTGATGCGAAGATGATTCTGTGGAGTGAATGGGATAGGAGTATGTGTGGTGAATCCTGGTTTGGTGTTTGGCCGTGGAGTTGGGAGTGAAAAGGAAATGGTTTGCTGTGGTTACGGCTGAGAGGAGCCAGTGCCCCCCAAGGCTGTGGTGATGAGGTGTTGTGATGGCTGTGAGGATGAAGAATGAGATGAAGATGGAGATGGTAACCGGTGAGGGGCTCAGAGGGAGCCAATGCCCCTCGGCCCTCTTCCCCCTCCCTTTCCTCGTGTGAATTATGTAGGCTTCAGCACAGTAAGAGATGAGAGTGTCGGTAGCTATGATTGGAGGATGAGGAGTGTCGGTAGCTGCGATTGGAGGATGCAGAAATTATTGGGTTGGTGGAATAGTTGGAAGCATAATTGGATGGTTGGTGAAGTGGGAGAAGGTAGAAGTGGACCGTTGGCAGATTGTGGGAATCATTACTGGGGCCGGAGGGGAGACACGAGAGAGTGATCAGGACGATTGATGGACAAATTTATGAGCACCAAAATATGATGTCACAAACTTGTTTCACAATCAGCAAGTATGACCGAATCGTTCAAGTAATAAACTTGGTAAGACCAAGTATCGTTCTCCCAAAGGACTCACGGCCTAGTTTAGTTGTGTGGTTTATTGATTAGCTA
Organism: Vigna reflexopilosa; assembly: GCA_027742785.1. Classification (NCBI taxonomy): domain Eukaryota; kingdom Viridiplantae; phylum Streptophyta; class Magnoliopsida; order Fabales; family Fabaceae; genus Vigna; species Vigna reflexopilosa. The sequence goes on from JAFNIE010000170.1 coordinate 11,062, forward strand.
AGACTTAAGAACGAAATATTTGGAGTTTAATATGCAAGACAGAAAATAAACATGTATGCATGAGTTTTTGATCAATGGCAAAAGCAAAAGATAAACACTTTCAATGAAATATATGAATGAATATGTTGTTGGGGGTCAATTTCATCTTATCCACTCTCATATACTTTAGGAATTCAACATTCAAATCATCATTGTTAATGCCACTCTCTAAAGTACCTTTCTAGAAGGCTTCTCCCTAATCACGAGTTCATACAATTCCTAGCATTCCTAATGATCAGTTCATAAGTTCAGGAGCTTAACGACAACCAACATAATATTGGGAGAAATTCCCCGGATCTAGACTTCCCCGTACGTTCCCGTATCGACAAAACCAATAATCATGCATCGAATGAGTTAAACTATGCAAGCATTAAGCAAAGAGGAAAAACCCTAACTAATGATGAAAGAAAGCATAAATCTTAGATTAAGATGCAAGCATAAATTCCATATATGAGAGCTTCAAGAGATTACATTGATTCCCCAACAAACATACAAGGTTTAGTTCACCATATTCATGGTGAACCTAGATGAACAATGAAAGAATGAAAGAATAAACCCTAAAAAGGTGAAGAGGTAGCCTGAGCATCCAAGATCCTCCTTCAAAGGGGTGGAAGAGAGAGTGTTTGCCTCGTTTCTGCCAAAGATATCAACCCTAGGACGTGCAAGTCCTTAAATAGGGCATAAAAATAACATAAAACAAGTCCAAGCCCATAAAAACAAAAGAAAACCGGTCCAAGCCCACTTAGAATGGCGCTCAGCGGTATTTTACCGCTGAGCGGTACTAGCGGTTGATCCATTTTGCCCCCCAGCTGCTGTTTTGCCCCTCAGCGGTGATTTCGGCACCTGAAAACTGCCGCTCAGCGCCAAATTTCCGCTCAGCGCCACTCGGTCAGACTTTTTCTGCGTTCTGGTTGGTTTTTCAGCATTCTGGTTGACTGGTTGACTTTTCTGGTTGACTGGTTGACTTTTCTGGTTGCTGGTTGACTTTTCAGCACTCCAATCATTCGAAATTTCAATTCTTCTTTCAAATCATTCAATTAGCCTACAAAATCAAGGGAATCTTGCATAAAACCATTAAATTCACTTTCAAGTCTCTTATTCTCAAAACTAAAGCAAAAATATGAGTTCAAGCTAGTTTCTAAGTCTTAAAGGTTGCTTTTGGTATCAAATTTAAGCATAAAAATAACGGTTTTTCAACCGTTATCACAACCCCAAACTTAAAACTTTGCTTGTCCTCAAGCAAACAAGATGTAACTCAATCTTCCATCAATCCATATAATGGTTCACCACATTCAAAAATCCTTCTTTCAAGACAAGTAAATACTCAATTTAGCTCATCATCAAGACTTCAATCAAGATGTGCACATGCTTTTAGTGATCACTCAAACACATACTATCCAACAAATGCTATTTTCATGAATGATCAATTAACTAAGAAAAGATGTTCTTATGTGTTCATGGAATGTATCCTCACTAGATAAAGTGTTTCACTCAAACACACAAGTGTATAGGAGATATTCACTCATTCACTCTACTATTACAATATCACATGAATCAACTTTGCCTTTCATTTAACCACAATCAAAAACACTTATCAGCAAACATCATCACAAGGACTTTTCTATGGCTTATAACGTGGCTGGGCTAACAAGAAAATTGGTTTTTCTAGATCACAAAACCCTTGAGTTAAGAGAAACATATAAACACAATCATTCTTATTTATTCCCAACTTTCTTTTGCATTGAGCTTTGCTTTTTCTTTTATTTTCTTTCTCTTTTTCTTTTTCTTTTCACTTACTTAATTCTTAGCTCTTAGCTCTTAGCTCTTAGCTCAATGCTTTCAATTTCCCTTTCTATTTTCCAACAACCCCAAACTTGAACATTTGTCAATACCACCAAATATTTTCTACTTAACTCAAGGTAAAGCTTTTCAACAAGGGTTTTCAAATCATGTTCAAGGCTAGAGGTTCAAAGGATATAACACATAGTGTTCTCTTTTAGTGGGCTCAATTTATGAATTTGGCTAATAGAAGGGTTATCAACAAATGGCCTTGATCATATGATGCAAACAAGCAAGTAATTCAATCATAGAAAACCTGGGCAAAGTCATTCATGCTTTCACAGTAATAGTATTCAACAATAACAACTCTGGAGCTCAAAACCTCACATATAAGCTCATTCACATTCCACATATAACATCCTGCTTAGAATCATAATCACAATCACAACATCTTGCATTTGTTCACAATGCTTGTGAACCACCTGTATAAGCATATAATGTGCACATTCTCAACATCAATCAATATCAAAGCATCATCAGGCATTACTTATCAAACAACAATCATAAGCAAACCATCATAACAAACAAAATTTCCAATTGAGTACATCAAATCCTATTCTAAAAACATGAGTGATTGATAAAACAAATCCTACTCTAGTGCTTTGAAAAACTCAGCCCCATCAATGATGCTCTCTCCCAACCCCAAACTTAGATGGAAAACTAGTGAGAAAGTGAGTGGAAGGGAGATTTTCTAAAGAGGAATGAAAGGAAAAATGTAGGGAACCTTTGGAAAAATGTTTAGGAGTGTGTGTGCAGAGAAGAATCTAAAAAGAGAGGCCAAGGCGCAGCTTAGGGTATAAAAATACCCTAATGGGCTCAGGTTCCGCTGAGGGGAAACCCAAGCCCCTTCTGCGACACTACCGCTCAGCGGTAGTTTGCCGCTCAGCGGCACTTGCGGGAATTGCTCTCCTTCTTAGCTTGACCTAGATGCATCCTAAACATACCCCTTATTGGCTCCCTGCAATAAAATTCTTAAATCACTCATGCACAACCCTATTATGCAACTAAAGCAGGATCAAAACAAAAATTATACAGAAAAATTAATCAACTGGGTTGCCTCCCAGGTAGCGCTTGTTTAACGTCACGAGCCTGACCCAAAATCCTCCAGCACCCTTCAGTAGATGCAAATCTTTCTTACCAACACCCATCAGTAGGTGTATACAAACATAGTATCCTTCAGTAGATACTCTTCCGCCTGACATCCATCAGTAGATGTAAACCCTGTAACAAACTTATAACAAAAACAAAAATACCCAAAAGTTCAAAATTACATCACCAAAACAAAAATTAAAAAGTTCTTAAATCACTGGGTTGCCTCCCAGCAAGCGCTCTTTTAACGTCACTAGCTTGACCCAATAAAGCTCATGTTCCTTCTTCTTTTTCTTCTTCTTTATACTGAACTTCTTTAGAAATTTGATCAAACCAGGAACCTGTTGCAGTGTCTCAATCATAGGAACTTTAATCTCCAATTTCTTGAAGATTTCCATAAAGCACTTGAATTTCTTTTCCTTCCTATGATTCTTCTTTAGATGAGGATGTGATTTTTCATATGATTTCTTCTTCTTTCCTCTCATCTTCTTTTTCTTCCTTTTTCTCTCCCTAAATTTTCTCTTTTTCTTTTCTTTTATTTTTTTCTTCCCTTTTCTTTTTCTTTTCAACTTCTTTATTTTCACACAAATTTTCTTTCTCTCTTCTCTCTCAACCACTTCTTTCTCTTTTTCTTGATCTTTATTTCTCTCACTCAATTCTTCTTTTTCTTTTCTCTCTATCTTTTCCTCATCGCCCCCTATTTTTTTCTCATCAAGAATCTTGTCACTTTCAGTGATAATGGCTTGCCCTTCCTCCTTAGGGTTAACTTCAGTATTAACCTCATCATTCAATCTCTGACTAATGGAATGAAGCTGCATCTCCATCCTTTTACATGATTCTTCAATGCTTTTCTGAGTAGCGTCAGAATTTTTCAAAAATTGTTGAAGGGTGTCATCCAAACTTCCTGATAGAAAGGTTTGTTGCTGTTGCTTGTTAAATTGCCCAGTTTGTCCAACTTGCCCACTTTGTTCCTGACCAATACTTGGGTGTGGTTTCCACCCTTGATTGTAGCTCCCTTGACGGTACTGATTGGTCATGTAGTTTACATCCTCTACGGCTTCAACTGGAAAGGCACATTGACCATTGATATGGTCACCTCCACACAATTCGCACAACTGGGATTGTACCTGTGCAACAGTCTTTAACTCTTGTGGCAATTGTTCAAGTATCTTTGAGAGATTCTCCAATTGTTGAGTTATTAACTTGTTCTAAGCTATCAAGGCATCATTGGATTGCAACTGTAGAACTCCTTTTTGTTGAATAGGAGCTCCTCTTTCACTGTTCCACTTATTGTTATTAGTAGTCATGTTTTCAATTATTTCTGTGGCTTCCTCTGGAGTCTTCCATTTGATATTGCCTCTAGCTGAGGCCTCCAGCATCATCTTGGTTTGTGAACCAAGACCTCCAAGGAAGATTAGGACTACTTCTCCTTCGTTAAATCCATGCGTGGGAGTCTTTCGTAATAGGCTTTTATACCTGTCCCATGCATGCCCCAGTGATTCTTCCATGCCTTGTCTAAATGAAGAGATCTCTTGCTTCCCTTTGTTGATTTTAAAGCTTTGTTGCTGCCATTGTTGTTGTGGTTGGTTCTCAAATTGTCCGGCAGCTTGCCAAAATTGGCTTTGATCCATGCTTGAGTGAGGTTCCCACCATTGGTTGAGATTACTTTGGTAGAATTGAGTGCCCATATAGTTAAATTCTTGACCAAATTGCATCCTGCAAACATTAGGCACAAAACCCTAAAAAATATTTGTTAGCACAAAAAGATATAAGAGAAGATATATATTCAGAAGATAAAAGATTCAGAAGATAAAATAAAATAAGATAGAATAAAATAAAATAAAATAAAATCTAATCTAATCTAATAAGATAAAATAAAATAAAATAAAATCTAATCTAATCAAATAAAATCAAATAAAATCAAATCTAATCTAGTCAAATCAAATAAGATAAAATAAAAAAAAAAAACAGAAAAATAAAAACAGAAATTCAAAATTAAAGTCAAAGATAATCAATAATCACACAAATTAACCAGTTAAACCACGAGTCCCCAGCAACGGCGCCAAAAACTTGATGGACAAATTTATGAGCACCAAAATATGATGTCACAAACTTGTTTCACAATCGGCAAGTATGACCGAATCGTTCAAGTAATAAACTTGGTAAGACCAAGTATCGTTCTCCCAAAGGACTCACGGCCTAGTTTAGTTGTGTGGTTTGTTGATTAGCTAAGACTTAAGAACGAAATATTTGGAGTTTAATATGCAAGACAGAAAATAAACATGTATGCATGAGTTTTTGATCAATGGCAAAAGCAAAAGATAAACACTTTCAATGAAATATATGAATGAATATGTTGTTGGGGGTCAATTTCATCTTATCCACTCTCATATACTTTAGGAATTCAACATTCAAATCATCATTGTTAATGCCACTCTCTAAAGTACCTTTCTAGAAGGCTTCTCCCTAATCACGAGTTCATACAATTCCTAGCATTCCTAATGATCAGTTCATAAGTTCAGGAGCTTAACGACAACCAACATAATAAACCGTTATCAACGATCGGTCAGGACGAGCGTTCAGGACGAACGGTATACGGCGGAGTGACCTGGACGAGCGGTAGAAGAGGAAAATGGGGTAAGGACGAACGATAGAATGACGAACGACCATCTAAAAAAATTATTACTGTTTGGACGAACGCTAAAACAGGACCGAACGTTCACGAACGTTCAACAATAAACACATTAAAACCAAACGTTCTACAACATCAAGACCGAACGTTCTACAACATCAAGACCGAACGTTCAACCACATTAAGACCGAACGTCCAATAGCAAGTAAACATGACCGAACGTTCACTAACAAATAGACCGAACGTTCAACCACAGACCGAATAGCTGAACAATTTAGGACGAGCGACCGAACGTCTTTGGGGTCGATTGGTTCGAGGCCGAGCGACCGAACGCAATTGAGGTCGAACGTCCGTGATGCTGAAAGTGTGGACACGTGAGACCAGTAAAGGACGAGCGTCTTGATATTGGTCAACAACGAACGGTTACGCATGGTGGAGGACGAATGGTCGCTCAGAGTAGCGGACGAACGGTTGTGCAGAGTAGAAGACGAACGGTCGCTCAGAGAAGAGGACGAACGGCTCGGTCGCACAGCAAAAGGCCGAACGCTCTGTTCTTTTTTTTTATTTTATTATTTTGTTTTATTTTATTATTCATTATTTTTCATTTTTTTATTTTTTATTTTACACTCATGATGAAAATAAAATACAGCAAACCTATTAGTCCATCCGGACGAAATTGGGTGTTGACAACAAGTATGTCATCTATAAACACCACCACGAACTTGTCCAAGAAGGGTCTGAAAATTCGATTCATATAGTCCATGAATATGGCTGGAGCATTAGTCACACCAAAAGGCATTACCACATACTCATAGTGGCCATATCTGGATCTGAATGCTGTCTTCTGCACATCATCGTCTTTCACCAAAATTTGATGGTAACCCGACCTCAAATCAATCTTGGAGAATACCGTAGCCCCGTGTAATTGATCCATTAGATCATCAATCCTTGGCAAGGGATACTTGTTCTTGATCGTCAACTTATTCAGCTGTCGATAGTCAACGCACAACCTCGAGCTACCATCCTTCTTCTTTACTAGTAATACTGGCGCACCCCACGGCGAAGCACTCGGCCGGATAAACTTTTTCTCTAATAACTCTTCAATCTGCTTCTTCAACTCAACCAGCTCAGCTGGAGCCATCCGATAAGGGGCTATGGATACTGGTCCTGCTCCTGAGACCAGATCAATAGAGAACTCTAATTCTCGCGGAGGAGGTAAACCAGGAACTTCTTCAGGGAAAACATCCATGAAATCATTCACAACCAGAAGGTCTACACTCTGGTTCACAAGCGCTGAAGAATTTAAACTAGGAGTCCCGTCCTTATGGAACATGATTAGGAAACAGCTGGCACCCTCGAAGATGTCCTTCCTCAAAACCCCGACTTGTTACTTTATAGACCGACTCGTCCGGACCAGAATGATTACCGAGCTATGGCGGGTTATGCACTCGTGGTGGCCTCTACTGCTTTGCAAAGCCATTGCCCAGACAAGGACGAACGCTAATCAAACCAACATTTGACCGAACGTCACTCAGCACATGGCATGACCGAGCGTTCAAATCCGACATGGACGAACGGTCAGTTTGCGCATTCTGCAGAATTATGCAAAATTATGCAGAATTCTGCAGAATGGTAACAGAACCTCCCTTTGACCATTTCTAACCACTTTTCTCAACTTCTTAGACTCTTAATTCTCGTTTTAGACTTAATTAAACTTGTCCAACTGATTCTAAGCATTCCTACTACCATTTTTAAGTGATTAAAGTTCACTTTCAGCTCCAAAACACGAACTTCAACAACTTAGGGACCCAAATTTGATTCTACTACTTGGAACATGTTTCCGACCACTCTTATGTTTCTAACAAGTCACAATGGACTTGTCTAGGCTGCCCAAACAGTCCAGGAACACTGCAGCCTTCATTTACTCAAAATCCCTACCTCACTTCCTCTAAAATGGCCTAAAATTGACCCTAAAGACACTTTATTTCCTTTCTAACAGCACTACCACAGAATTTTCACGCTAAAACAGTTCCAACATACACAATTCCATCATTCTAAGTCATTCCAAACAGTTTATAGACATCAATCACCAAATACACATAACACACTTCCATACATGCATTTCAAGTTTAGCTAGAACCAAGTTCATGCTTCCACCACAAACCACTACAAATTTTATCATGCATTCACTCCACACAGTAAAATCAAAAGTAGAACTAGCTCCCCTTACCTCTAGTGTAGACAACCAAGCTCAAGTAGGAACCCTAGACCACTTGCTTGCACTCTCAAAATGTTAGAATCACCTATAAATCATCAATTGATGATAGAAAACGAATCTTAGAACCCAATAGAAGCTAGATTACGGAAGAAAATGAAATGGGTTGCATGCAACAAGTTCAATCACATGCTTACAACCCTAGGGCACATGAGAAAAGGGGTTTTCTTACCGGTTCTGATTAGAGAAATTGATCGACTAAGAGCAAGACCCGCTACTTTGTGATCGTTGGGACAACACCTAATCGAGAATTTAATGGTTCAGTGTGAAGAAGGGAAAGGGAGAAGATATAGGGGGAGGAGAGAGCTTGCAGGAAGAGGAATGGTTTCTCAGACAAGAGGAATGAGTTAAAAATCAATGTTTCAAAACTAATGTAATTTTATTTTAAAGTACTCAACCTCTCATCTTTTGCCACTTGTCATTCCCTTTTTGCTGACTCAAATCCAAGTCCTTACAAACGACATCAATAGAAAATAACATTTAAACTGTAATTAATTTTAACTATTCTATCAAAATAATATTGATTTTATAAAATTAAATTAAATTTAAATATCAATTATTTTAAATTAAAGGCTTAATTACCTACTTAGTCCCCATGTTCGGAGGTAATTTGCTGTTTAGTACCCGGTTTTAAAAATGTAGCCATTTGATACCCATGTTTTGAAATTTGTATCAATTGAATCCTACCCACTTAACGCCGTTATAAATCTAACGTTTTTCCTGAAATCAACTTTGAATTGTGGACGAGCGGTAGTGGACGAGCGTCCGAGCATCGTTGGACGAGCGTCCTCTTCTGTTGGACGAGCGTCCTCCACTGTTGGACGAGCGTCCTCCTCTTTTTGGACGAGCGTCCCTCACTGTTGGACGAGCGTCCTCCACTGTTGGACGAGCGTCCTCCTCTGTTTGGACGAGCGTCCCTCACTGTTGGACGAGCGTCCTCCACTGTTGGACGAGCGTCCTCCTCTGTTTGGACGAGCGTCCTCCACTTTTGGACGAGCGTCCTCCTCTGTTTGGACGATCGTCCACAACCGCTCGTCCACAATTCAAAGTTGATGTCAGAAAAACGTTAGATTTATAACGGCGTTAAGTGGGTAGGATTCAATTGATACAAATTTCAAAACATGGGTATCAAATGGCTACATTTTTAAAACCGGGTACTAAACAGCAAATTACCTCCGAACATGGGGACTAAGTAGGTAATTAAGCCTAAATTAAATTAGATTTAAAATTTATATTTTGAAGAAAATATAATAACTATTCAAACCAAATTTTATAGAAAGGAGTGATCTAAAATGTTATCGGGAATTATTAAGACAAAGATAATAATACTTCAATAATATTTTTTCATAATATTTTAATATTATTTATGTATTGTCACGTCCCATTAAATTCACTGCTGAATCACCACTCTGCTTCCATTAATGCACGTGACACGTATTCAGTGCCATTAAAGACGCACACGCACTCACTCTGCATGCAGCTGCCAAATGTCATTTTTAGAACATTCTAAAACGTTAATGGAAGACATGTGGCAGCAAATTAATGGACGCACGTCCTGCTTGGGGAGAGAAAATTGATTTCTGGAAAACTCTTCCCCACTCTTCTGCACACTTCGTCTTCTTCCCCAAACTCTGGATTTTCAAATTCTCTGCCTTCTCTCTAGAACCTCCATCTTCTCTCTACCTTAACTCACTTCCTCCTTCTCAGATCAACGATCAGACACCGTGGGAACCCTCCCGGCGTTACAAACTTCAAGTTGAACCGAACGTTTCTGGAGTCTGAACGGGTAAGTACTTCGTCCCTAGCTGTTCGTCCATATCCACATGCAAACCCAACTCTGGACTGCATGCATCTTATCTAAACCAAATCTTGGTTTTCTGTAATCTTAGCTTGAAGAGCTTGATTGAGCGTTAAGGGTAGAAACGATTTTTCTGGGCATTGATTTTTCTGTTTGAGGAACGAACACTCTTCTTGAAGGTAAGGGAAGCTTATTAGATTTAATTCATGTGATTTCTGTACTGCATGCGCGTTATGTGATGCTTGAAAATATGATTCATGATATTGGACTGTTGGTATATGAAAATGATTCTGAAATGATGTATGAAAATGATGCAATGTTCTATGGTTTGATTTAATTGAAAAATGAGCTGTATGACGAGATGATGCATGAATAATTATGGATTTGTACTATGATATAATTAATTAAATGTATGGAAGTGTATACTGGAAAATGAGTTACTGTAAGAGAGAATTTTAATATGAGATGTATATGAAAATGAACGTTCGTTATCGATACGGTCATTGACCGTTCGGTATTCATAGTAAATTCCTTGAAATAGTCGAACCCTTTCATTTGGAAAGGATTTCCCTTCTAGGACGAACGCCCTCTTATACATAATTTACGTTTGAGCGTTCGGCCAAACGTAGACCTCATGAGTGTTGTGTGAGGAATTGAGAAGCTTGAAAATCTACCTTTGTACACTTAGTCAAATTGTTAAAGCATGAACTTTAAGTATCCCATCTTATGAAAATTCCAAATTTCTATGATTTTGAATCAGCGAATAAGTTTAGACTCAAAAGCGTACGTCCTGAGTAGCGCTCGGTCTTATACCGAACGCTCGTCCAATGCGTATGTGGTAAAAGAACGATCGGTCATATACCGAACGTTCGTTCCTTCCTTAATTATCAACGAACGGTAATAGCGTTCGTCCTGAATTGAAATAGCGTTCGCCCATAAATTTAAATAGCGTTCGTCCAATAATTCTAGTAACGTTCGTCCAATACTTCAGTGACGTTCGTCCAAAACTCATTAAATGCCTATTTTCGCGCTCGGTCATTGACTGGCGGTTTGTCTCCTGAATTATCTCGTGTTCGGTTTATTTATCTAAACAAGTTTGTGATTTCATTCCAGAGTTATTGAACTTAAATCATTCTAAGTATTTTCCAGATCGTACTAGATTCAGTTCATCTAACTGAGTCAAGTTATAATGAAGTCCGTCTAATAACCTGTCTTGGTTTTATTCTACTCGTGAACGAGTCTTTCTTGGTATAGTATTAACGTTCGTCCTCTATTACAAAGAGGGCTGGACGTTCGTTCTTTTATGGAAGTGAAACTAAGAATGAAAGTATGAATAAGATGAAAGATTAAGATGTGCGAAAGATGTAAGAGATGAAATTATGATGGTTGGTTTTGAACGAGCGTTCCAGGGTGGAACGACTCTTGAATGGATATTGAGATTTGTAAGTATGAACGTGGTAAGCTTAGATGGTGGTTCATCCTGATATTCCGTGAGTGCTCGTTCTCAAGTAGAAAGGAGTATGTCATGCGTGGGAATGGCAGGAGGTCTAGTCCATAACTGTAACTTGGACAGAACAGACTAACCTTAGGTGGCTACTGATGAGCATTTCAGTTACCCCACCTGGGTGCACGGATGCCTTAGCTAAACAGGATTCATACAGTCCGGACGGTCGGTCTAGTATCAGGATTTGAATGGAATTGATGTATGAATTGAATGTATATGTTGTGAATTTAATTGCTGAATTTGATAAGTATGAAATATCTGTTTGACTTGAATTAAATTCAATAAGCTTACCCTTGCATTTCCATTGTGTTGTCTGTTTATGTATATCCGTCTTGTCAAATGCAATGATCATCCGTGTGGATGTGAGCAGAGGGAGATGTGTCTCTAGAGCAAACACTTGAAGAGGAAGTTATTGCTGAAGATAACTTAGTAGAAGTTGAGGTGAAGGCCGAACAGAACAAGACCGAACGCTCCAGATTTAAACTTAAAACTATCGAATTATTACCGAACGCTCACATCACAATTAGACAAAAACCGTTCGCTCAATATCCAAACCTAAGAGTACCCACAAAAACGTACGCTCACAGTTTCAATTAAATAAGGCCGAACGTCTAATATCCACACCTTAGAACACCCAATAAAAACCGAACGCTCACCATTACTCTTACATCAAAACCGAACGTTTAAAATGTTTGGACGAACGCTAACACCCACAAAACCGAACGTCTAGTATAACTTTTTCAAAAAGACCGAACGCTATACAGGATTGAAGGACGAACGCTAACCCTGAACTAAAAAACCGAACGCTCAACATAATTTGGCCGACCACTAATTGGTCGAGCCGTTTTGGACGAACGCGCCAATATCTTGGCCGACCACTAATTGGTCGAGCCATTTTGGACGAACGTCCAATTTTCATCAAATTGGACGAACGCGCGTTTCTGCAGAATTCTGCAGAATCGCAGGTTTTCCAGAAAACCCAGAAACCCCAAATTTTTCATCCCCTTCTTCCCAGATTTGCATCAAACACAACATATATCATCAATCAAACAAAAGATCTAGCTCCCCTTACCTCTTGAAGACTTCCTTGAATCACTTCCAGAGAGTTTGATTTCCTTTCCAGCTCCAAAATTGCTCCTCCTCTTCTCTTCTCCCAGATCTGCAACAACTCTTTCACTCCTCCAAAAGCAGCACCGAACACTCCTCTCACAGATATGGCAGCAAGGATTTCACTCCCCATACTCCCCTTTTAATCTCCCACAAGCCTCTCTTTCCTTTCTTGTTTTTTTTTTGAGTGGGGAAGCAACGTTGGCTGTCTCCTTGTGGCCAACGTTCCTTCCTCCTCCCCTTTCCCCCGTTCGTTTTGTTTTTTTTTTTTTTTTAAATTTTAAAAAAAATGATTCCTTACATAATCAATATTAATAAATGATTGTCTTTTAATATAGGACATTCAAATAAACACTGAAATATTCTTTGTAGGTAGAACTTTGGTTCGATTGAACAGGAAAACCTTTTTAAAAAAAACTTAACCTTAACCCCAAACTAAAACAACATTGTTTTGAAATTGTTTTGCATATAATTCTTTTTCTTGAATATTCAATAAATTTATCGCTCTTTATATAAACTTATTAAATATCCAGTAAATATAATGACATAACTCAAAATTAATACTTGATGTAACATCCCAAAATACAGTAATTACCATAATTGAGAATTAATTACAATTAATAATACAAACAGTGCAGTCTTTAAATTCATAAACGAAGTTCCAGAGTCGAACGGTTCAAGTACAAAACAACGTATGTGAGAACCTGATTAATTAACGCACCCAAATCCACACTCTGATCACCATTTAATGCACCGTGCCACGTCAAAACACACTCACACCCACTCTGCATGCGGTTGCCAAGTGTCACGACTGTAAGTTTGGAATTAGATAGTGGAAAACAAGTGGCATCAGGAGAACGGACGTTCGTCCTGCGTGGGAAGGAAAACGATCCCACTCTCTGCAGGCACTGAATGCCATCTGTCACGTTAGAAGCTTCTAAAAGCTGTAGTGGGAACCAGGTGGCAGTACGGGAGTGCACGACCGTTTGACGAGGGAGAGAAAATGAGTTCTCTGAAAACACTTCTCTTCATTCCATGCATTCACCTTCTTCCTCAAGAAAACTCTGGCCTTTTCTATTCTCCAACTTCTCTCTAAAACTCTTCATCTTCTCTCTAAGATAACTCACCATCATCTACTCCAAATCCATTTCAGATACCGTAGAAACATTCCCTGCACCGTGAGCAGCGTTCTGAACCGAACAGAACTAAGATCTGAACCGGTAAGCTCTCAAACCCTAAAAACCCTTTTCTGAGTTGCATGCGGACCTTGATACAGCTGCATGTTAGAATATACACTAAGTTTTCCTACGTTTCTTTTGGTTAGAGTTAGTGAAACACTTGAGAAGCACGTTGCGGGTAGGAAATTGTATTTGGGCAAGTTAACAAGCATTCACTTAGGGAGTTCACTACTAGACCAGGTAAGGGAAGCTTTAGTAATTTAATTTATACTTGTATGATGTGTGGGAAAGCATGAAACTGTACTGGATATATGAACTGTATGATATTTAAATATGCATGAACGAGTGCTGTGTAATGGATGGATATGAATGATATTGTTTGAACTGTATGTTGAGAATGAAACGTATGATTTGGAAAAATGGATAATTTCTGTATGGTATGGGATGATAATATGAATTCTGTAATGTATGATATGTATGTTGGAGATAAATTCTAAGTTATGGATCGTATGAAAATTGTGAAGTTATTGTGGATGGAAAATCTGGAAAATATAAGAGTTCTTGCTTGATAATGCACGCTCGTCATCGAACGGTCTTATACCGTTCGGTTTCCCTTGAAAATGACTTAGAATAAGAATTATTTCATTTGGAAAGGATTCTGATTAAGAACGAGCGTCCTTTGTGTGAAGGGTTAGGTTTGAGCGTTCGGCTCCGCCTAGCGTGTCCAACGATTGAAATTAAATGAAGTATATTAGTAACGCTCGGTTTTATATTCCAGCGTTCGTTATAAGTAGCGCTTAGTTTTATACTGAGCGTTCGTCCAAATGAGCGCTTGGTCTTATATCGAGCGTCCGTTCTATTTAGTGCTCGGTCATCTACCTAGCGTTCGTCCTAAATATCGTTCGGTTTGATACCGAACGTCCGTCCTAAATAGCGTTCGGTCTGATACTGAACGTTCGTTCTAAATTAGCGTTCGTCCTAAGCAGTGTTCGGTTTTATAACTGAACGCTCGTCCTTATCATTGATTACTGAGCGAACGTAACTAGCGTTCGTCCCAATTATTAGTTGGCGTTCGGTCATTGACTAGAAGTGTTGTCTTCTGAATTAATCATACTCTGGTTATTTATCTAAGTTATTTTGTAAGGTATTTATCCTTTTTATTCAACCTAAGGTCTTTGTACTCAAAATTTTCTAAGTATTATTCCGATCTTCTAAGATCAGTTCATTCAAATTATTTAAGTGTCGTAACGTCCGTCAGTGGATAATGGTTCGTTTCTTTTGTTCAGAAACGAGGATGCAGTGTACTGTAATACGTTCGTTCTTATCTATTAAGTGATGAACGTTCGTTAATTTATGAGAGTGGAACACAGAATGAAAATGTGAAAAAGAGAACTGGTTAATGTGTGCGAACGTTATTTTAAGTGAAATATTGAAAGTGAGTTTTGAACGAACGTTCCAAGGAGGAACGTCTCTATGATCTGAATGTGATAAGTTGTATAGTATGACCATGGTAAAATCGCTGATGGCTGTTCATCCTGATATTCCGTGAGTGCTCGTCCTCATGTAGAGGGGAGTAGGTCATGCGTGGGAATGACAGGAGACTCTAGTCCTATTGAGTACTTTGGACTGATAGGGTTAACCTCGGGTGGCAGCTGATGGATGGTTCCAGTTACCACACCACCCGAGTGCATGAACGCCTGTGGTTACATGGATTCATACAGTCCGGACAGTCGTTATTTATGAGAATTGGATGATTTACTATATGCTGATTTATTGGTGGATGCTTTGTATGTTAATTTCTTATGTTAAAATTGTATGTGAATTGTATGAATTAAATTACCTAAGCTTACCCTTGCATTTCCTTGTGTTGTCTACTGTTGTTGTACGTTCGTCTTATCAATGCAATGATCATCTGTGTGGATGTGAGCAGACGGAGAGGCGCCACTTGAAGAGATGCTGGAAGAAGAAAATTTGGAGGACGCCAATCTAGTCGAGGTGGAGGTTAAAGCCGAGCAGTAGAGCGCTCGCTTCTTAGTAGTAGTTAGTGGTTTGGATTGTATTTTTGGGACGTTCGGTTATTTGGTTTTGTAAAACCGTTCGTCCAGAACTTGGTATTTTGTAGATAGATTCCGAACCCTGTATATCTCGTACGTTCGGCTTTTAATAGCTGTTATGTTTAAGACTGCACTGTTAATTCTGAAAATGTGATTAGTTCTAATTAATGGTAATTACTATTTATTGGGATGTTACAACGTACGCTCAGAACAGAAGTAGAGATAATTAAGACGAACGGCTTTACAAAACATTTAGCCGAACGTCCAAGCTACGCTAACATTTACAGTTCTATTCTAACGAGCGCTCTAAGGCTCGGCTTTTACTTCCACTTCAACCAGATTTGCATCTTCCAAATTTTCCTCTTCTAGCATTTCTTCAAGAGATGCACCACCATCTGCTCACATCCACACGGATGATCATTGCAAGATAAGACGAACGTACATAGACAGAAGACAACACAATGGAAATGCAAGGGTAAGCTTATAATATTTAATTCATACAATTAACACATACGTCTAACATTTCAATTCACAATTTCAACATGTAATTAACATAGAATAACATAGAAATATATATATATATATATATATGACAGACCGTCCGGACTGTATGAACCATGTAGTTACAAGCGTCCTTGCACCCGAGTGGTGTAGTAACTGATCTAATCTCACAGCTGCCACTCGAGGTTAGTCCGTTCTTACGTCACCCATGTTAACTTATGGACTAAGGACCTCCTGCCGTTCCCACACATGACTACCCTCTTCTACATGAAGATGAGTATCACGGAACATCAGGATGGACAACGAGTCTTAACTCATCCATGTTCATACTTTACCAAATTTAATATTTAACACCTCTGAGACGTTCCTCCTTGGAACGCTCGTTCAAATTCCACAATCGTATAACCAGTTAATATAGTGTTCGAACATCTTAACATTTCATGTTTATAACATTTTCATTCTATGTTCCACTCTCTGAAAAAGACGAACGTTTATCTTCTGAAAGAAGAGGACAAACGTTAAAAGTCAGATTTAAAAGAACCTATTAAAATGAGACAGACTCCAGAATAATAAAACCAATTCCAGAATATTTTAAGTACCAAGAGGTCAGACTAACTCAACTTGGATGAAGGGACATCAAGGAGAATACTTAACTACATAGGGAACCTTTTATTCGAAAAGAACTGGCTGCCAGTCAATGACCGAACGCACCAATACTCATTTTACTAACTGTTTGAACGAACGCTATTTACGTTCGGTAAGGAATTAAAGATAAGGCCGAGCGTTCAATCTAGGACCGAACACTTCATTAAAGCGAACGCTAGGTAAATGACCGAGCACTAATCAGGACGAACGCTTGGTATAAAACCGAGCGCTATTTAGGACGAATGCTTCGGTATAAGACCGAGCGCTATTTGGGACGAACGCTTCGGTATAAGACCGAGCGCTATTTAGAACGAACGTTCGGTATAAGACCGAACGCTATTTAGAACGAACGTTCGGTATAAGACCGAACGTTACGTATCTTTAAAGTTTAAAGTATTATATATCGCTGAGCTGAACCGAACGCTCAGATATTCAAATGGGGACGCTCGTTCTCGAGCAGAGTTCTTTCCAAATGAAAGAATTCCATTCTAAGTTATTTTAAGAAAAACCGAACGGTCTAAGACCGTACGGTGACGAGCGTCATTTATCAAAGGGCATAATTTAAGTTGCAGAATTCTCAACCTTAACAAATTTTCCAGATTTCAACATTTTAACTTATACTTTATACTTCAGATGATTCTCAAATTTATGAATTTTATAACTTTCACTCCCAAATTAATTCACGTTCAACAATCAACATATTAATAACTCATACATTATAATATTCATCCATCATTCATACGTATCAAACCAACATGCAGTTCAACAACCCAGAAATCATATCCGATATCAGTGAACGTTCATAACAGCTCAAACATCATACTTTTCACACATGCAATTCAGATCATACAACATGCAGGTATAAATTAAACATATAAGCTTCCCTTACCCGGATAGCAGTGTTCGTTCTAATGCGAAGATTGGGTTTGTCTCTTACAGCGTTCTACCCTCAGTTTCACTAAACACTCTCACTTGATCTAAACACCAAAACCAGAAATTACTCAGATACAGTCCATGCATGAACCGAGAGCATGGTTTCACATGAAACCCTAATGGACAACTACTAGAGAAGGGAACTTACCAGCTTAGATTCCAATTCTGCTCGGTCCAAAAGGAAGATCACAGCAGGACGAACACTCCTACGGTGCTGCAAACGTGATCGGAGAAGAGATGTGAGTTTTACAGTAGAGAGAAGTTAAGGGTTTTTAGAGAGAAGTTGGAGAAGATGAAAGGGTGAGTTTCGTGAGGAAGAAGGTGAGTGATTGCAGGTGGGAGAGCTTTTTCGAAAACTAAAGTTTTGTTAATTTCCACGCCCCACGGACGAGCGTCTCCCACGTTGACACCTGCACTCTCACTTCTGATTTCAGAAACTTCTCTCGCGACACGTGGCGTGCGTGCATGTGAGGCTTGGTGCGTTTTTAATGTTTCAGAGGAATGATGGGGTGGTGTTTTCCGTGCACGTCAGAGAGATGATATCAGATTGGGGAGTGGTTTGAAATGGGATAAGTATGGATGTGGTGTGCATTAATGGTGAGGTGTCAGAAATTATCTTTGCTAATTATCAAGGGTCTCACACTTGATATATTTAAAGTTTTAAAAATAGATGAATGAAACAAATTGGGTTTCCATATAAAATCAAATATAAGCTTATAATATAATAATAGCTGTCACGTCCCATTAATGTATGTGCTGAGTCACCACTGTGCTGCCATAAATGCGCCCACGCCCCACGTGCAGTGCCATTAAAACGCACTCACATTCCCTGACCCCTCTCTGCCATGTGTCAAATTAGAAGGTTCTGAATTTAATTTGGAAGCCAGGTGTCATTGCAGGAGGGATCGTCCGTTTGACTTGGGAAGAAAATTAAGTTTTCTGAAACACTTTTTCCTTTCCCTGCGTGCACCTTCATCTTCCTCAGAAAAATCCAAACCTCCATTTCTCCTCCTTCTCTCTAGAACCCCTCCTCTTCTCTCTTCTGTAACTCACCATTCTCTACTCCGTTCACGTTTCAGCACCGTGAGAACGACCACTGCGACGTGAGCTTCATTTTGGACCGAACCACTTCCAGTTCTGGTAAGTTTCCTTGGGCGATCGTTTCTGGATTTACTACAAAACCTGATCCAGCTGCATGCATGGGTGTAAACTCAGTTCTTCCGTTTTCCTTTTCGTTAATTTTTAGTTGAAGAATTTAAGAGGAACCTTGAGAATAGAAAGCCACCTTTGGACGAGTAGAAACAACTCACTTTTAGAACGCACACTGCTAAGTCCGGGTAAGGGAAGCTTATTAGATTTAATTCATATGATTTCTGTACTGCATGTGTGTTATTGTGATGTTTAAAGTATGATTTATGATTTTGGACTTTTGGTATGAGAATATGATTCTGAAATAATGTATGAAAGTGATGCATTGTGCTATGGTTTGATTTATTTGAAACATGAACTGTATGATGAGATGATGCAATGAAAATGTTTGATTTGTACTATGATATGAGTGAATTAATGCATGAAAGTTTATGCTGGAAAATATGTTTACTGTATGTGGAATTTAGATATGAGAATTCTATGAAATTGAACGTTCGTTATCGAAACGGTCTTTGACCGTTCGGTATTCGTAGTAAATTCTTTGAATGAGTCGAACCCTTTCATTTGGAAAGGATTTTCCTTGAGGACGAACGCCCTCTTATATAGCTTTACGTTGTGCGTTCGGCCAGACGTAAACATCATGAGTGTTGTGTGAGAATTGAGAAGCCTGATAATATCCCTTTGAACTCTTAGTCAAATTATTAAAACAGAGACTTTAAATATCTCATCTTATATAAATCCCAATTTTCTATGATTTTGAATTCATCTAAGAGTCTCGACCTAAAAACGTACGTCCTAAGTGGCGCTCGGTCTTAGACCGAACGCTCGTCCTAAAAGTGTAAATGATAAGTAGCGCTCGGTCTGATACCGAACGCTCGTCCAAATGTGTATGTGGAAAAAGAACGCTCGGTCATATACCGAACGTTCGTTCCTTCTTTAATTATCAACGAAACGGTAATAGCATTCGTCCTGAATTCTCCTAGCGATCGTCCTAATATCTAAATAGCGTTCGTCCAATAATCCTAGTAACGTTCGTCCAAGACTTCAGTGACGTTCGTCCAAAAGTTTCATTTTAGCGCTCGGTCATTGACTGGCGGTTGTCTCTTGAATTAAATCGTGTTCGGATTCTTTATCTAAACAATTTGTGATATATCTATCCATTTGATTCGTTCCAGAGTTATTGAATTTAAATTATTCTAAGTAAATTCCAGATCATTCTAGATTCAGTTCATCTAACTGATTCAAGTTCGTGAACAAGCCTTCTTGGTATTGCATTAACGTTCGTCCTCTATTACAAAGAGGGCTGGACGTTCGTTCTTTTATGGAAGTGAAACTAAGAATGAAAGTGTGAATAAGATGAAAGATTAAGATGTGCGAACACCATGAGAAATGAAATTGTGATTGTTGGTTTTGAACGAGCATTCTAGGGAGGAACGACTCTTGGTTGAAAGATTGAGAATTGTAAAGTATGAATGTGGTAAGCTTAGCTGGCGGTTCATCCTGATATTCCGTGAGTGCTCGTTCTCAAGTAGAGAGGAGTATGTCATGTGTGGGAATGGCAGGAGGTCTTAGTCCATAACTGTAACTTGGCCAGAACGGACTAACCTCAGGTGGCAGCTGACGAGTATTCCAGCTCTTCCACCTGGGTGCACGGACGTCGTAGCTACACAGAATTCATACAGTCCGGACGGTCGGTCTAGTACCAGGATTTTGATTGAGTTAATGGATGAATTGAATGTATGTGTTGTTATTCATTTGATGTATTTGATATGTACGAAATGTATATTTGACTTGAGTTAAATTCAAATAAGCTTACCCTTGCGTTTCCATTGTGTTGTCTGTGTATGTGTATCCGTCATGTCCTTGCAATGATCATCCGTATGGATGTGAGCAGAGGGAGATGCTTCTCTGGAGCAAGCGCTTGAAGAAGAAATCTTAGCTGAAGAAAATCTTGTAGACGTGGAAGTGAAGGCCGAACAGTAAAAGCGTTCGGTTATACTTTAGTTTAGTTTAGTAGCGAGCCGCTTTAGAGCGAGCGTTTCTTTTGACTTGCGTTTTAAATCATTGAACGTTCGGTATGTATTTTGTAAACCGTTCGTTCTTATTACTTTGTAGCGCTCGTAGTTTATGTGTAGACGTAAGGCCGTTCGGCTATCATTCGAACCTTGTTCTCTTTTATTGAAAAGCTGCTTTATCATATTAATGAAATGTTAATATTCTATTATATAGTGGCTGACTGTATAATTTTGGGATGTTACAATAGCTCATCTACACTTTTAAAAGTTAATTAAGTCTTTAATCTATATATATAATTAGTTATGCCGTTTATAGTTTGCGAATTTTATAAGCGAGTTC
This sequence comes from Vigna reflexopilosa, assembly GCA_027742785.1. Taxonomy (NCBI): domain Eukaryota; kingdom Viridiplantae; phylum Streptophyta; class Magnoliopsida; order Fabales; family Fabaceae; genus Vigna; species Vigna reflexopilosa. The sequence goes on from JAFNIE010000170.1 coordinate 32,160, forward strand.
AAGTTAATTTACTGGTTCGAAGTCAAAGAAAAACAATATTTTGTATCGATTTAAATAATTTCAGGTACTCCTTATAAGTTGCAGAAGATCAAAATTATAATTTCTAATTTAAGACTCCAACTAAAAAATTAATCAGTTCAAGGTTTTTGTTTTTAAAAATATTAAACCTTAGCCATTAATACAATGGTTTACTGTAGAATGAAAAGATTGAAAAGTTTAAAAAGAAAAAATAATTTCAGTACAACAAAATGCAAAAAATGTGTATGTAATCATGATTGAAAGAGACAGGAAAGAAATAAATGTGCACAGTGAAAAAGATAATGAAGATAATATTAGTAAACAACATATTGTATGAATAAATGTAAATTTAATGTTCAAAATACTAACGGTGATGCAGAGTCTAGAATTCCATGGACGTCTCTTTGCCCTTATCGTCTCAATTGAACAGCCGTGACGAAATGATAGTATAATAATAATTATTATTATTAATATTATTGTCATACTAATAATATAGGGAGGATAATGATAATTTATTAGACTAAAATTTTTTATTGTGGGAATTTCAATTTCTTTTTTTGTGTGCTCTGTCTTAGTATATTAAAAAGAAAGAAAATGGTCAGTGTTTCCGTGCTAAAAGAAAAAAGAAAGAGAAATTGAAAGATAAGCCCGGGATTGCGGTGACAAATCCATTTTGCACACCTCATTGGAAGAAATACCGAACATCTACGCATACCCTTATAATAGTATGCTGAAGTGATGTGATGCCTCTGTGTTGTGTGTTCTGTGTTTAAGACATAAATGTTTTTTTTTTGTTTTTTCTATTGGTTTACATCTTGAGATGGATTCATCCATCACCTTCGATTGTGTTGTGCTGTGTGTTGTGTATTCTAAGGATGACTGTAATCCTTAAATTACTCTTGACTGCTTTCTTATATTATGTATGATGACTCTTTATTATATATGCATGATGTATATTTTTGGGACGTTACAGTTAGTATTATAATATATTTTTTAATGAAGTCTGGTATTAGTTGAAAACAAACTCAACCACCAAAATACTTTCCTTTATCATAGAAATAATCCTAAAATTCTCTTGATCATTAACTTTCAGGTTAACTTTTTCTGTGATGTATTTGAAGACTAGTTATCGCAACTCATTAATGTCTTTGGACTATTGAGGTTAGGCCAGGAAAGAAAATGGCCTTGTCGTTGTTTATAATGTAATCCACCAAACATTTTACCTAGAACCAAATTCAGCATTATAATTTAAAATATGTTGGTTATTGATTGCATCAACAATGTTATGATTATTGAAGTAATATAAAATCTTTGTTTTGTAATTATTCTTTCAATAAATTTGTAAAACAAAATATAACTTTCAATCCTTAAATCAGAATGTACGAAAATAATTTTTTTAATATTAAAAATATGTAAATATATTGGAATTTGATTTAAAACTATTTTAACTTCATTTTAATCATCACTTTTTTTATTTTAAAAGTTCACATTTTAAACCAAAAGGCTGAATACAGCCACAAATCCTTTTCCTATGATCTTCTATTTTCTTTTCTTTTACCAATATTAAAATGAATCTTTCCTTTTCCTATGATCTTCTATTTTCTTTTCTTTTACCAATATTAAAATGAATCTTTCCATGTAGGCAGAAACGGTTCAGTGCAGCTAATATTTTTTTTTAATAGATTCGAAAGTTCCTGTATTTACGGGTTCGTTTTAATTAAATCTTTTAATTTTAGAAATGATCAATTGAATCCCTAATTTAACATAATTAAATAATAATACCTTTTCTTTTACGTTAATTTTTTAAACAGGAGACATGCTCACGTATCATTTTATTTACAGGTGGCAGAGTCTGACCTGAATACATCGACCTCTATGAAGGATATATGAAGGATGTATGAAGGGTGAGGATGACGGGTGAGTTACCGCCCTTTCTATATCACTCACTCTTGCTTCTGTATCTGATTTTCTCCGACAACCAAATCTATGGCTTCCGATTCTTCTCCGAATTTCAACAACGGTTCGTGCCGCTCCTCTCTCTGTCTCTTCTTTCGGTTTTCATTTTCCGAATTTTCTGATTTGTTAATTTATTCAAACCTCCTTTCTGATAGGTCCTTCTTCCCCCGACGACTCCCTTTCCAGCCCCATCAGCAACACCTTCTCTTCTCCGGGAAGTAGGCGCCGCCGCCGCCGCCGCCGCTCCTCCACTCCCTCCGCATTCGCCACTCCGTCGGAGCGCTGATCTCGATTCGCCTCCTCCGAAGCCACCCCAACCGCGCCGCGCTCCCGCTAAGGCGTCGGCGGAGGTGGGCGCGTTCCCGTCACACCTACATCCACAACATATGACGCGGCGGCCTCGTCTGACGGCGGCGATGGCTACGACATGGACGACGCCAGGCCCACCTTTGTGTGGGGCACTAACATAAGGGTGGAAGACGTGAACGATGCTATTCACAGGTTTTTGAGGGACTTTAGGGAAGTGTCTTCGTCGCAGGGCGAGGATGACAGGTTGAACTTGCACACCGAAGGGAAGTATGAGAAATTAGGGATGACGGGTTTAACCGCCTATGCCCTCTACATCAACCTCCTCAACCGCCACGCCTTCTCCTTCTCGTCCAGGAATGGATATATGAAGGATGTACTGAAAGAACAAACCTTGTCCCAGGAAGCTTCAGGATCAAACAATTTGGCAAATTTTGAAGGCGAGAAGTGACCATCTTATTTTTAAACCTATTTTTATTGTGGGAATTTTAATTTCTTTTTTTGTGTGCTCTGTCTCAGTATATTAAAAAGAAAGAAAATGGTCAGTGTTTCCGTGCTAAAAGAAAAAAGAAAGAGAAATTGAAAGATAAGCCCGGGATTGCGGTGACAAATCCATTTTGCACACCTCATTGGAAGAAATACCGAACATCCACGCATGCCCTTATAATAGTATGCTGAAGTGATGTGATGTCTCTGTGTTGTGTGTTCTGTGTTTAAGACATAAATGTTTTTTTTTTGTTTTTTCTATTGGTTTACATCTTGAGATGGATTCATCCATCACCTTCGATTGTGTTGTGCTGTGTGTTGTGTATGTGACTCTTGATTCTGTCCACCACAGTCCAAAGAAAAAGTAGCTTTCAACCCTGTAATGGAATGGTGTATATTTTATTCTGGTTTTAAATCTTGTACACAAAATTAATGTAGTTTAATTGTCATTAAAAAATGTTTAAATTTTTTAACGGTTTGTACATGTGTACATTTACTTTTCGTATTTCCACGTCCAAGAACTAGATCTCTTCAGCAGCCAACAGACACAGAATTTACAAGACCGGTTTTTGCTCCTTATCTTAAGCTTCTGTAAAAGTTTTATCTCGCCTTCACACAACATTGCCACCTACCATTTGCTGTAGTTTTTTTGGTTTTTCAAATCTTGGGGTTGTTGAAAGTTTTGAACTTTCTTGATTCAATTGCAAGTATGGTCTTGAATGCATACTTCTAAGAAAAGGGTACCTTTCAACTTTTTGAACGCTTCTTCTTCGTCATGTATGTATCTATGTACTTGATGAGCATGTGCTGCCTCGTGTCATTGGATGTGTGAATTTTCTTAACTCATTTCACAGAGGTCATGCATTATTCTGGCTCCTGCTGCTGCTTCTCTCTGCATCCAAGACCTGGTGTCGGTTTAGACTTAGAATTCCTGATTCCGGATTGTTGAAGTAAGTAAACTTATTACCAGTGTTTGGTTAATGGGAGATTTATTATTCAGTATTCTCTTGAGATTTATTAGTGTTTGGTTTTTCTTCCTTAATTTGAATTTTCCTGAACAAATTATGGTTATTGTATTCTGCTTATATTAAAGAAAATTTTAATTTTATTACAGCTGTAATATATGTATGTGTGTATGTATATGTATGTATGCGTGCGTGATTTATTTATTTACTGATAGTTATTATGTTTTTTCAGTGTTTAATTGTCTTTTTCTGCTGTGAATCTGACAAGTTTTAAGGACATGTTTGGATGTGTACCAGGTAGATTGGTATTCAATTGCTAAATGTTCAGTGTAATGTTTCTGCTCTTGGCTTTCTGGAGTTTTCGTGGAATTCTATCACACATTCCAGATTCTTGTTTAAATAGGTCTATTGTTCCGTAGATCTGAATCATACCAGTGAGAAGAAATTTTCAGTGAAATTGGGTGTTGGGATTTTGGATTTAACTGACGAGGAGGCTAATTCACGTGTTTGTTACGGTATAGGTGTGAGGTGGAGACCCCTTCAATCCTCTGGCATTTGCATGTTCCGAATTTGAGAAGCTTAATAGGATTTTGCTGAAGAAATTTAGGATCTGCATTAATTTGAATGGGGCATTCTGCAGCCGTATGGGACTATAGAGCAGCAACTGAAATTACAAAGGACTGGAATGGAATTGATCAAGTTCTGCTTCGGACCCCAAGGGGTTCTTCGGCACGGGTGAGAAATTGTTCATTGCAAAACTGGTGTCGGTTTTAACATTTGGTAAAGTTATGATTTTAAAATTTACTATGACATCCAATGCGAATTCTTGATGTGGATAACTTGGTCTGTAAAGATATTTGTAGTTTGAGTAATTTAATTACTACGATTACTTAGATTAACTGTTTTTTCTCGAAATTAGGTAAGCTTACATGGGGCGCAGGTCACTTCATGGCGGAATGAGCACGGGGAAGAACTTCTATTCACAAGCAGCAAGGTATGTCTTTCAATTTTGATTGAAAATCAATTTGTACATTTTAAATTATATGAATTTTGTTAGTTGTCAGCGCTGATAAGGAAAACATGTCAATATTTCATAATCTTGCTTTCTGAACATTTTCATTTTAGGATAATCTGCATTATATTGCAACTGGCATGTGAAGGGCATTGGCCCAAATAATCAATAAATTTAAGAAGAGTTTGGATTTTGATGAATCATAGTATTCTATGCTGTCCATCAATCACATCGATGCAAGAGAAAAACAGGGAAGAATGGTGCATTGTAGTGCTTTTGTCCTTTGGAACCACTGGGGTTGAATACTGGTATAATGAAAAACTTTGACGGCAAAACCAACTTCTTAACTGATGCTTTTGTAGGAACACAGAACTTTAATCAATTATACTTTTTAAAGAGGCAAGTAGTAATAACTAACTGTTTTGTTTCCTTTTCCATTATCTGTAGGCAATTTTCAAGGCTCCAAAAGCAATTCGAGGAGGAATTCCCATGTGTTTTCCACAGGCAAGCTTATTCCTTTTTACGTTCATTTTATATAACTTGTAACATGCATACTTACATATCTTGAGCTGAATTTGTTTCACAGTTTGGAAACTGTGGATCGCTGGAGCAGCATGGTTTTGCAAGAAATAGAATGTGGGCAATTGATGAAAACCCTCCTCCTCTTCCTGGGAATGACTCCAGTGGGAAATCCTTCATTGACCTGGTGCTAAAATCATCTGAAGAAGATATGAAGTGCTGGCCACACAGGTATGAATAGCATGATGTGACAGTATAACAGGGATATCCACTCTCCATGTGTTTGATAATTTGAATCTGGCATATATGCACTCGATATTACTTTTTCCTGTGTTTGACAGTAAATTTCAAGCAGTAGTAATCTAACTATTGTTTAATAATTGTACCAGTTTTGAATTCCGTCTTCGGGTGTCTCTTGCAGCAGATGGGGACCTGACTTTGATATCTAGAGTCAGGAATATAAATGGCAAGCCATTTAGTTTCTCATTCGCGGATCACACATACTTATTGGTTTCTGACATTAGGTATGGATAATTCTTTGTTGTACTTGGTCTGCATTCCCTTTTCTGAGTGTGTGGGATGATGTCCAACCATCATTTTTCTTTTCCATAGTAAATTGATTGCTGAACACTTGATCGGAGTTTTATTAGCACTAATGGTACTTCCTTGTTCAATATTTATAGTAGACAAATATATTTGGTTTTTGTTCTGAAACGTGTAGTTTCTGCATTTGCTGAATGCTTTAAATTGTGGGATTTTAACATTCAAGCAGATCTTAGAGGACTGCTTCTCTTCTTTAGAAACTAATAACAACTTACACTCTAATCATTTGAAACTAGCATGGATACTCTATATATTAGGTGGATTCTTCTCCGAATACTGGAATTATGAGTTTTATTCATGTCAGTTATCGGGAAATATGTAAACAAGTGATCAGTCGTAATGAAAGTACAAAGTTCTTACACAGCCTATAGAATTTGTAAGCATTTGAAGCAAACTACTGTTTGCAATGCTTGTTACCTATATAGATTCTTGTTTACATATTTTTACTTGAACTACCTCTCTTTTGATTGTTTTAGAACAGGAAATTTTATTTTAAGATTGACAATCATTATTAACGTCACATTAACAATTTTTATAGTGAGATAAGGATTGAAGGTCTGGAGACACTGGACTACCTAGACAACCTTTTCAAAAAAGAACGATTTACTGAACAAGGAGATGCAATAACATTTGAATCTGAGGTAAACCCTTCTAGGTTATATTGATGTTAACAAAATGTAGACATTTATAGTTCCATGCTGCAATTTAAGCTATTACTTCAGGTTGAGATAAATAGAGCACTATATTCCTGGCCTATGCTGCAGTTTTGTCAATCACACACAGTATCCACTACTAAAGTCTTTTGGTTTTGACACAATGAAGGCTAATGAAGATGTTTTTAATATCCATACTTCCTTCATGGCAGGCGGATCGAGTTTATCTTAGCTCTCCAAACATAATTGCAGTGCTAGATCATGAGAAGAAGCGAACATTTGTTATAAGGAAGGAAGGTCTCCCTGATGTTGGTAAGCTCTAAGTAGCAAATTTTTTCCACAAACAAAATACAAACGTAGATAAGGTTTCGAGTTGTAGAAAATATAAAATCAGTCCTTTTCATCTTAACTTTTATGGTGTGTTCAGCTGTGTGGAATCCATGGGAAAAGAAATCAAAATCCATGGTAGATTTTGGTGATGAAGAGTACAAACAGATGCTTTGTGTTGACGGGGCGGTGATAGAGAAACCGGTGAGCTTGAAGCCGGGAGAGGAATGGACCGGTCGGCTGCAGCTATCAGTTGTGCCATCAAGTTTTTGCAGTGACCGTCTTGGTCTTGACAGAAGTGGTCTTTGAGGAATTGTACAAAATGGGTCTGAGTTAATGCTGCTACTACATCCAGCAATGTAGCAGCATCTAGTTGTAGAAATAGTGCTGTTCAGTAGGAGTGTCAGGTTTTATGTTGTTATGATCTTAGGCTAGAAATAGTGCTTTATAGAGGCCTATGTTTTTTGTGAGAATGGCTTTCAAGTGTTACCAGGTCATTAGTCAGTTGGTTCCTTCTGTTCTGCTATGGATGCTCCTTCTTTAAGCATTAGATTTGTTGAGTTGGTGCCGAGTTTATTCTCTCCATGGATTTGATGATATGTTCCACGGCATGGATAATTTAGCTTTGGTGTTCCAATTTGCTTATATTGGATGGTTACGGCTATGATCTGCCTCTCATGACAGAGATAAAACGAGTGATTAGTGGACAATGTGATCATGCATCTTTTTTTGGCATTTTCCATTTTACAGTGATACGTGCATAATTCAATAACCTTCACATAAATTTTGTATACTATCACTGTTTTTATTTCATGGTTAGTTGGCTGAATTATGCTATAAATGGCTTTTAAAGTAATCTAGAAGTCAATATTTTTATTATAAATGATGTTTACAATTGAATGACATTGTCAAGAATTCTGATGTTGACTGTGATGTAATTGAATTCATGTCTGTATTCAATAAAGTGGGTCAAAAGTGGTGCGTCAAAAAGCAATAGCACTTCTCCTGCTTTGTACAAATGGGACCGATGGGCTGTGCATTAAAAGGTTGAAGTTGCTGAGATTCGAGACATTGCGGTTGGTTATTCAAACTATGAATCGGTATTTACTTTTTTCCAACTGAGCTTCATATGTTCATCTGCACTTATAATTATCTTAATTTTTTCATCATTTACCAGTGGTTTCTTTTAAGAGGTAAAATTTTTGTGTTCAATTATATTCTCGTTATATCACTCTCCATTCATAATTCTCATAACTTCAAACTTATTTTTATAAATAGTTAGTATTATAATATATTTTTTAATGAAGTCTGGTATTAGTTGAAAACAAACTCAACCACCAAAATACTTTCTGTAATGCCCCAAAGTATAAAATCTCACACACCAAATATTTCATTAATAATATAAACATCGTACATTGTTACAATCATCCATTTATGAGTAAAATGGTTCACACTGAAAATACATTATATTTTTACACAAATAAAAACACTCCTAATTTTTTTTTTCTTCTTAAAATTATCTTCATTTTTCTGCTGCTTCCTCCTTCACTTGAATTGGTTCAGATGTCGTTTCCTCATCTGCTCCCGTATAACAAAAACATTATACGATCATCGCAAAAATAAGATTTTTCCGGCACAAACAAACAAGTAAGGGTGAGCTACCATGCACAATTCAAAGAAAAGCATGACACTATTAATATACATAATACATTCACCATAAATTCTTGTAAGATGCAATTATTATACTAGACTCTATTATCCGGATATAATGTTGATGGAAGTCTTGGGTGGTCATGCACTTGTGGTGACATCTACAACACAGTTATGGCCAAAAATATAATATATCACATCACCCACAAGGTTAGTCCATTAACGTCTATGAACATAGACTAGGACCTCCTACTACTCTCACCACATAATACATCCTTCTCTAATTGAGATTGGAAAATTATTAGAGTTTTAGGATCACCACCAACAACAGGACCCTCAACATCAACATATACACTAATACCATGCCAATTTAGAGTCTCTCCCCGAGACTCATACTATATTTCAAATGCATAATTTCATATCAATCATCACAATAAACATTCATAATAAAATTCATACAAGATAATTATAAACAATTAACAATAATAAAATATTACTGTAAATGGTCATATAAGAATACAATATTTGACAATCATAAAAATAATCCTAATATAAAAATTCATGGGGAAACAAGAAGTTGAATCTGGCAGAGCCGGTTAGACAACTTCTAATCCATCCAAAAATATAATATAATTAAATAACAAGAACAATAACATGTATGGGGAAATAAGAAGTTGAATCTGGCAGAGCCGGTTAGACAACTTCTAATCCTTCCAAAAATGCAATAAAATAAATAAGTAAAGCAATAAATAGTTTGGGGAAACAAGAAGTTGAATCTGGCAGAGCCGGTTAGACAACTTCTAATCCTTCCAAAATGCAATAAAATAAATAAGTAAAGAAATAAAACGTTTGGGGAAACAAGAAGTTGAATCTGGCAGAGCCGGTTAGACAACTTCTAATCCTTCCAAAATACGATAAAAATAAACAAGGAAAGCAATAAAATGTTTGGGGAAACAAGAAATTGAATCTGGCAGAGCCGGTTAGACAATTTCTAATCCTTCCAAAATACAAAAATAAACAACTAATAACATACAAATGGCATAACATAATCAATATCACGTTTTACAACTATCACACTTGGATATCAACACAAAAGCATACTCTCATTTAAATTCAAAATCATACAGAAACAAAATACTCCATATTCAAGATTTAAGATCAGACAAAAGCAAAATATAGCATATTCAAGACTCAAGATAATACAAAAGGAGATACTCAAGGTTAGCTCCCCTTACCTCTATTCCAGACTTAGTTTCCTCTTCTCAAACCGTTCTCCGGAAACTTCCAGAATTTCCCCTCTTCAACTAGAATTTCCTCCAACTCTCTTCTCTCACAATTTCTCTAGAATTTTGGTGCAAATCTTCAGCCTGCCCCCCTTGGCTATTTATAGCCAAAAAATTTTTTTACTATTCATTTTTACTATTCATTTTTACTATTCACTTTTACTATTCATTTTTACTATTCAAATATTATTTTTTATTCACCATTCTTATCTCTGAATGATTAATTCTACGTGGAGTGTTCTCTTCCACAATTTATTTTAATATTTTTTTTTAATTATTCACTATTCACTATTTACTATTTACTATTTACTATTCACTATTCACTTTTCTTAAAAAAAATCCTAAATAAGTTATCAAAAATTTGAAACTCTCCCTCTAGAATTACTATAATTTTATATCCAAAAATTTACATTTTTCTATCCATTAAAATTATTATTACTAATAAAATGCTAAAATTTACTATTATAAATATTTTTTCATGGGTCTTACAAATTAAGCTACCAAAATTTCTTATTAATCTTTCCACATTTTATAAACTTATATATTTTCCATTCACAAAGAAATTTATTACTACTAGTAATAAAATTATTATTATTAAAGTAAATATTTTTCATGGGTCTTACATTCTCCCCAACAACAAAAATTTTCGTCCTCGAAAATTCGACATAAAAATAAGGTTATGATTATTTCACCTTATCTTCTAGTTTCGTTGTAAATTCATTTACTCTTCTTTCCCAAACTACTTTGACTAAGTTGATGATCTTTCCTCTAAGTCATTCTGTTCGATGGTTTTCTATACTTATGGGTTGCCCTTGTAATGAGACATCTTCTTTGTTTGTAGTCGCATCTATTTCTAAAATGTGAGAAAGATCTAACACACTCTTTCTTAGTTAAGTAGCATTAAAACTAAATGAATGTTGACTAATGTGCTTAAGAGAAATTTCCTCATGCGAAGAGCTTCTCCCATGGTTGAACTTACTAACAAGAAGATATTACTCTAACGGTTTTCTCCTAAAATCAACATACGACTTCTCCCTACTGAGATCCCTAAGTCATAATTGACTTAATAATAGACCCAAAATCTCCTCCTTTTACAAAAACTTTTTAATTTAAAATCTCATCACCTAAATACACATTAACTCTCATACCAGATTTATGTAACCTAACCACTTATGCCAAATCATCACTTATAGCTCAAAACTTTCAATTTACCAACTTCCAACTTTGTACTCTAACCTATAATTTCAATATAAATTTAGTATATTGAAACTTTGTACTCTAACCTATAATTCCAACTTTGTACTCTAACCTAAAATTTTATTTATTTATTTTTTTTTTTGAAAGAAGGATGACCGGTACTGTGACAACAGTTTCGGTGGCAATGACCGGAACTGTAGCTACAGTGGAAAATTTTGGCCATAAAAGGGCCAGTCCTCCGCGTCGAGTGACATTTCTGACTGCCCACACTCTCTCTCTGTCCCTCTCTTTCTCTCTCATTTCTCTCCTCTGAGCGTCTGGAATTTGCGCGGAGCCTCTGCCTCAGTGTGTCTTCGGAGTGTCTGAGATCTGCGCCGAGCTTCTGTAAGCCCTGCTACTCCGGGTAAGTCCTCAGAACCTTGGATCTCCCTTTCCTTCTTTCTTTTTTTTTTTTTCGTCATGTTGTTTCTTTCCTTACTCCCCTTCAAGTTTCTCGTTCCTTCTTTCCTTTCTTTCCTCCCTTTGCCGCTTTATTTGCTTTTCTGTATTCTTCTCCTATAATTTTTTTTTTCATTTTTCTAAACTTAAAACACTTAAAACACAACTGTCTTAAAACTCAAGGGGTATATAGGCTGGAAACCAGACGTTAATCTCCCTTGAATTGAAGGTATGGCAGAGACAATCAGGTAGAACAACGCCACGTACCCCACTTAAAACTAAATAAACACAGAAACTTAATTTACATGAACAACATGGACAAGGACAACTGGACATAGATCCGTTTAGGACCCTTTTGCAAGGACCGTGAAACAGATCTGAGACTAGACACTGAAACATCAAAGACTAACTGGATAAAATAAACCTAAAAGGAAACAAAAACAAATAAAGAAAACACTGAATTAAGAGTCTAATATATATATATTTTTTTTTGTTATGCTTTTTGTTTTGTTTTTGTTCTTTTTATTTTTTTTTATTTTTTTATTTTTATTTTTTTTTATTCTTTATTTTTTTTTTAATACTTCGAGAGGAAGGAGGAGTAAAAAAAATGGAAATAGAGAGATCCACCTGTCAGCGGTGGCGTCCTACTGATGATCAGATTAAGATGATGACCAACATATACAATTATGGGGTCACACACCCAAGCAGAGCCCAAATCTTTGAGATCGCGTCTCGACTAAGGACTTTCGGAGAAGCCAGCGAATATAACGTGCAATGCTGGTTCAACAACCATGGCAATCGGGTCAGGCGCATGCAAGCGGAGATAGACCCCACTGGCACTATATTTTCTTTGCTGCCGCGATACATGTATGGTAAGAACTCTGATCATATCTCTATTTTTATTGAATCTTTCTCTTCCTCTTCTATTATTAACATACAAATTTTTTTTTTGTTGAAAGAATAGACTGGGTAGTTGTGAGGGCACCGAGGCTGCTGGATTTGTTCCCCATTCCGATCATCATCGACGACGAAAGAAATGAACGACAAATCCCTCCACTTATGCCTCCTGCATTCCGTACCAGAGCTCCCTCGACGAAGCTTACCTTAAGATCGCTCCCCCAATAACCACTTTCCATATTAAAGTTTTATATTTTTATGGACTGTACTCTTAACGGTCACTTGTGGCCGACACTTGAACATTATATTTTTATTTATGTACTGTGATCTTTATCTGCTTTGTTTTATATTCTAGTTAATGATTTTTTTTATTTATATATATATATTTTTTTTCATAATGAAATTAATATTATCTTATGTTTTTCCTTGATTCATTTAATCTAAACATCTTCTTATTATCTTTATATGTGTCTTAGCCGATTTAATTTGCAATGGTAGTTATTACTTAATTCACTTAACTGGTATCTACACTTAAAATTTTAAGACCTATTCTAATATAATTTAGTACACTATCCAGAATTACTTAAGTTTTATAACTCGCAATCCTATACCCTAAAATTATAAATTACACAAGTAAATGACAAATAATAGTTGAGAATGCATCAAACATGTTTATAAATTTGAAGTTCACTCAAAACAACCACGAATTGCTATACCATAAAATAATAACAAGCAGTATATGTTCATCATATGAATTATGAAATCATGAGCAGCCGTATACTAGACAGAATATATGTAAATTTCACATAAACTAATAATCAAAGATAATATCATGTGAAAACCAGTAGCAACAGATTGACTTCATTTACTTAATTAATTTATAATTCATTTTAATAAATAGTTAAACATATACGCATCATAATTCCCTAGTAATTAATTTTAATTTTCTCATTCGGTACACATACTAAAAACTAGATGAGTTCACTCCCCAAACCTTTGCCAAGCTAAGTATATTACATGTTTCACGGTTGGGTTGGGTGCGGGTTATTTCTCTGTTCACACAGAGAATTATTGTTATTACGTTTTATAATGAGTTCGTATGATAATTTCACTCCTCACACCACTGATATACAGAACATGGTTGATTCCTTGTGACACTAATGCTTTTCCAAAGCTCTTTTTATTCTAGTCTTTGAACTCAACTCTTCTTGTGCAACGTAAGATATCTCATCTCCTCATTTTGTTCTCGAAACTTCTTAAAACATTACTTCTAAACACTAACATCTTCACTCATCCTTTGAAACCTAAACTATGGTATTATATCTCCCTATTTTCGAAGGTTTTAACTAATTGTAATATCTTTCCTCAAACCTTCAGAATTTAAGAAAGGAAAATCATCTCTTGTAAGAGTCATGAGTGTGCACCCTCATCACTCCTATTAAGACGATTTTCTGTTCTCAAACCTTTAGTTAAATGCAATACTCTACTATCTAGACTTGGAGGAAATGGTGGATTATACTATTTAGACTCGGTTCTTCACAGAGAAGACACGGAAGACCCACAACACAGAGGTCATCCTAAGGACGAACTGCTCTGATACCACTAATGTAACGCCCCAAAGTATAAAACATCTCACACACCAAATATTTCATTAATAATATAAACATCGTACATTGTTACAATCATCCATTTATGAGTAAAATGGTTCACACTGAAAATACATTATATTTTTACACAAATAAAAACACTCTTAATTTTTTTTTTCTTCTTAAAATTATCTTCATTTTTCTGCTGCTTCCTCCTTCACTTGAATTGGTTCAGATGTCGTTCCCTCATCTGCTCCCGTATAACAAAAACATTATACGATCATCGCAAAAATAAGATTTTTCCGGCACAAACAAACAAGTAAGGGTGAGCTACCATGCACAATTCAAAGAAAAGCATGACACTATTAATATACATAATACATTCACCATAAATTCTTGTAAGATGCAATTATTATACTAGACTCTATTATCCGGATATAATGTTGATGGAAGTCTCGGGTGGTCATGCACTTGTGGTGACATCTACAACACAGTTATGGCCAAAAATATAATATATCACATCACCCACAAGGTTAGTCCATTAACGTCTATGAACATAGACTAGGACCTCCTACTACTCTCACCACATAATACATCCTTCTCTAATTGAGATTGGAAAATTATTAGAGTTTTAGGATCACCACCAACAATAGGACCCTCAACATCAACATATACACTAATACCATGCCAATTTAGAGTCTCTCCCCGAGACTCATACTATATTTCAAATGCATAATTTCATATCAATCATCACAATAAACATTCATAATAAAATTCATACAAGATAATTATAAACAATTAACAATAATAAAATATTACTGTAAATGGTCATATAAGAATACAATATTTGACAATCATAAAAATAATCCTAATATAAAAATTCATGGGGAAACAAGAAGTTGAATCTGGCAGAGCCGGTTAGACAACTTCTAATCCATCCAAAAATACAATATAATTAAATAACAAGAACAATAACATGTATGGGGAAATAAGAAGTTGAATCTGGCAGAGCCGGTTAGACAACTTCTAATCCTTCCAAAAATGCAATAAAATAAATAAGTAAAGCAATAAATAGTTTGGGGAAACAAGAAGTTGAATCTGGCAGAGCCGGTTAGACAACTTCTAATCCTTCCAAAATGCAATAAAATAAATAAGTAAAGAAATAAAACGTTTGGGGAAACAAGAAGTTGAATCTGGCAGAGCCGGTTAGACAACTTCTAATCCTTCCAAAATACGATAAAAATAAACAAGGAAAGCAATAAAATGTTTGGGGAAACAAGAAATTGAATCTGGCAGAGCCGGTTAGACAATTTCTAATCCTTCCAAAATACAAAAATAAACAACTAATAACATACAAATGGCATAACATAATCAATATCACGTTTTACAACTATCACACTTGGATATCAACACAAAAGCATACTCTCATTTAAATTCAAAATCATACAGAAACAAAATACTCCATATTCAAGATTTAAGATCAGACAAAAGCAAAATATAGCATATTCAAGACTCAAGATAATACAAAAGGAGATACTCAAGGTTAGCTCCCCTTACCTCTATTCCAGACTTAGTTTCCTCTTCTCAAACCGTTCTCCGGAAACTTCCAGAATTTCCCCTCTTCAACTAGAATTTCCTCCAACTCTCTTCTCTCACAATTTCTCTAGAATTTTGGTGCAAATCTTCAGCCTCCCCCCTTGGCTATTTATAGCCAAAAAAATTTTTACTATTCATTTTTACTATTCATTTTTACTATTCACTTTTACTATTCATTTTTACTATTCAAATATTATTTTTTATTCACCATTCTTATCTCTGAATGATTAATTCTACGTGGAGTGTTCTCTTCCACAATTTATTTTAATATTTTTTTTAACTATTCACTATTCACTATTTACTATTTACTATTTACTATTTACTATTCACTTTTCTTAAAAAAAATCCTAAATAAGTTATCAAAAATTTGAAACTCTCCCTCTAGAATTACTATAATTTTATATCCAAAAATTTACATTTTTCTATCCATTAAAATTATTATTACTAATAAAATGCTAAAATTTACTATTATAAATATTTTTTCATGGGTCTTACAAATTAAGCTACCAAAATTTCTTATTAATCTTTCCACATTTTATAAACTTATATATTTTCCATTCACAAAGAAATTTATTACTACTAGTAATAAAATTATTATTATTAAAGTAAATATTTTTCATGGGTCTTACACTTTCCTTTACCATAGAAATAATCCTAAAATTCTCTTGATCATTAACTTTCAGGTTAACTTTTTCTGTGAATTTTTTTTCCCAGAAAAATTAACATTTTTCCATACAATATTATTACTTCAAATACTTTTTTTTCTTCTAAATCTGTATTAGTGATGTTTCAAACTTACTGTATTCAACTCTACAAAAAAACTTCAGTATTCCGCTCTAGCATACGTATTTAAAAGAAATAAAAAAATGTTAACTTAATTAAACTACTTTATATTTACCAGGATTTAGAAATTACTATAAATTATTTACTTTTTATATTTACATAATTAATCAGTTTAACTCGCTATATCAAGACTTTAACTGCAATACAAACATTTAACACCAAAGCTGTCTTTATCAAACTGTATCGTACCCAAAAAGGAAATTTAGGAAACTAACCATTGAAATTAGTTAGCAATTAAATTGTCAATACTGATGTCATTGCTTTTTCTGAGGATGCAATCACCATGTACACACACTCCACCAACCCACTGATTATTTTGATTCTAACTTCAATCATTAATTCTTCATTCGTTGAAGTGTCAGATCATTAGTTCCATTCTACACGTCTTATTTTGGGGGATTGGTGGAAATTCAGAAAGTGGTCCCAAAATAAATCATAATTTTGCTACCTTTTATTCATAGTGATAAGGTGACAGAAATGAGAAACGAATTCTACAACAATTTTCCGTTTTATTCAGCACCGTATGCTAAAAACAAAATTGTTCCACGTAAATACAAGAGAATTCTCCTCCATAACCAAAAAAAAGCACAAATGCTGAAAGAACGGACCTACAAATCTGGAAAACCGTGACCACAGGTAATAATAATCATAGCATCATTTCTGCTATAAAAACTATACACCTCGTCGATACTCCAGTTGCTTTGTGTTCTCCAGCAAAATCTGCCAGCCAACAAAGAAACAGGATTTAAGCAGTGAAATTAATGTAAAACTTGTTTGGACTCCTCTTAGTATAATCACAAAAGTGTCAGCAGGTTCTTACTTCTCGAATGTAGTTTGCTATTGCTTTGCAGCCTTCGATTGCCAGTTGCATAACATTTTCCAAAATGTCAATTGGTAGTTTAGAATCCATCTATAGACAGTAACAACAGAAATTAGTGCAAATAAAATTAAACTAGGAGCTTTTCCATTCTAAACTACGGAATATGGCAGGGAGTGAACGAATGAAATAAGCTGGATGAGAAAAGAAAAGCATTGCATGCTTTTCATAATAATGATAGTAGTAAATTTCTGATTAAAACTTTGAAGGTTCACAATCTCAACCAGCCTTTACATAGTGGCATGTGTTCGAAACAAATTTAACTCCATAATATCAATCTAAGAATGGGAGCAATAAACTGACTGATAAACTGTCATTGGAAAAAATCTATGCCAGCCCCACCAAATGAAGTTACCCTCCCTCTCTGTTTTGTGGACCATACATGAATTTCATCCTATAATAAGGTGGCGGAAAGAATATATCAACTATATTTCTTCAGTCAAAATTTAAAGTATCAACAAAAGATCTGCAACTAAAAAAGTAAACGATGCTGAACTGGAATTCCAAATAAAGAGTTACCAAGTATGATACTAGTGAAAATTAAGTTACACTTGATCAAACATTAACTCAGACTAAAAAGAAGATTTGTCATGACATAACTCCATCAAAGGGTACAACAGCAAATCACTCTATCAGGAACCTTCGTAAGAAGTATCTGTTGATTAAAAAACAACTGATATTTGAAAAAAGATTCATGTGTACAGCAAACTATTAAGTTGTTAAATCTGAGGCGAGCTTAGATAAGCTTCTTTTGGGGATTTCCGAACATGCACCTATTCCCTCGAGTAATCAAGGGTTAAAACTCTACTGTTCTCTCCAAAATCTCTAATAACAAGAACAGTTTTTGAAGGAAGAGGAATTACAGCTTCAGCACCACCAGACTCTTTACTACGTGAGTACCAATGATTGAGAGAGCAATAAAAAGTTTTCCTTTCTGTTGAACTAATTTACCTGGTTGACTACACAATAGATACAGAGAAAATAACAAGACATGAATTAACCTGAAGCAGTGTTACTTTATCCAACTTTGGCAGAATTCCTAGGGTTACATCAGGACCTCCAGCACTGTCTTCTACATAGTTCAAATCTGTACACATTCAGAAACCTTTAATAATTAGGGCAGCCCGTGCATCAGAAGTAGACAGAAACAAAACAGACATACCACACTTGTATTTAGCCAGTTCAAATTTAGAGTAAAAACAGATATATACCAAGCAGACTTGTGCTGTTAAGGTATCCGGCACTACAGGATGTTACAAGATCACGCATAGGGATCCCAGCATCGGCAAGGGCCAAAGTTGCATCATTTATACAAGCATATCTAGTTCCGATAAAAGACATGTCAACATCACCCAAAATTAATGTACATATTAAATGAGTAAAGAGAGAAAATAAAATGGCAATGACAGAAGAGAATCACAAGATCCCATTATCAAGTCTTAGTTACCTCCATCTGCTTGGAGAACTTGGACATATATATCTATCTGCAAATTTAATAAGTAAAACATTAGGG
>JAFNIE010000171.1:0-50859 GCA_027742785.1 Vigna reflexopilosa
TCCTCCACTTCATTCACTTCCTGCACTTCATCCACTTCCTCAACTTCGTCCACTTCCTCCACTTCGTCCACTTCATCCACTTCGTTAATATCTTCCATTGAGTCCACTTCATCAAGTTCGTCCACTTCCTCCACTTCCTCCACTTCCTCCACTTTGTCCACTTCCTCCACTTCGTCAACTTCGTCAACTTCCTCCACTTCATCCACTTCGTCCACATCGTCCACTTCGACCACTTCCCCTACTTCGTCCACTTCTTCAACTTCGTCCAGTTCCTCCACTTCGTCTACTTCTTCACTTCCTCCACTTCGTCCATTCCTCCACTTCCTCCACTTCGTCAACTTCGTCCACTTCTTCCACTTCGTCCACTTCGTCAACTTCGTCCACTTCCTCCACTTCGTCAAGTTCGTCCACTTCCTCCACTTCCTCCACTTCGTCCACTTCTCCACTTCCTCCACTTCGTCCACTGTCCTCCACTTCCTCCACTTCGTCCACTTCCTCCACTTCCTCCACTTCGTCCACTTCTTCCACTTCCTTCACTTCCTCCACTTCGTCCACTTCGTCCACTTCGTCAACTTCGTCACTTCGTCCACTTCGTCACTTCTTCACTTCGTCACTTCCTCCACTTCGTCCACTTCCTCCACTTCGCTCCACTTCGTCAACTTCGTCCACTTCGTCCACTTTTCCACTTCGTCCACTTCCTCCACTTCGTCCAGTTCGTCCACTTCCTCTACTTCCTCACTTCGTCCACTTCTTCACTTCCTCCACTTCGTCCACTTCTTCGACTTTCTCCACTTCGTCTACTTCGTCCACTTCATCACTTCGTCCACTCGTCCACTTCGTCAACTTCGTCACTTCGTCAACTTCGTCCAGTTCGTGCACTTCGTCCACTTCCTCCACTTCTTCCACTTCGTCCACTTCGTCAACTTCGTCCACTTCGTCCACTTCGTCCACTTCCTCCACTTCCTCCACTTCCTCCACTTCCTCCACTTCATTCACTTCGTCCACTTCATCATCTTCTTCTTCCACTTCGTCTACATCGTCTACTTCGTCAATTTCGTCCACTTCGTCCTATTCTTCATCTTCTCTTCCACTTTGTCCACTTTCGTCCACTTCCTCCACTTCCTCCACTTCGTCACCTTCCTCCACTTCGTCAACTTCTTCCACTTCGTCCACTCCGTCAACTTCGTCCCACTTCCTCCACTTCCTCTCCATCTTCGTCACCTTCGTCAACTTCGTCACCTTTGTCCACTTCTTCATCTTCTTCTTCCACTTTTTCCAATTCGTCCACTTCGTCATGTTCCTCCACTTCTTCCACTTCGTGCACTTCGTCACTTCGTCCACTTTCTCCACTTCCTCAACTTCATCCACTTCCTCCACTTCGTCCACTTCCTCTACTTCGTCTATTTCATCTACTTCATCCACTTCGTCCACTTCGTCAAGTTGGTCCACTTCGTCCACCTCCTCCACTTCATCCATTCATCACTTCTCACTTCATCCACTTCGTCCACTTCATCCTCTTCTTCCACTTCGTCTACTTCGTCCACTTCGTCATTTCACTTCGTCCACTTCCTCCACTTCCTCATTCGTCACTTCCTCCACTTCCTCCACTTCCTCCACTCCGTCAACCTCCCCTTCCTCCACTTCCTCCACTTCTTCCGCTTTGTCAACTTCGTCCACTTCGTCCATGTCCTCCACTTCGTCAAGTTCGTCCACTTCGTCCCCTTCCTCCACTTCCTGCACTTCATCCACGTCGTCCACTTCGTCCACTTCGTCTATTTCGTCTACTTCATCCACTTCGTCCACTTCGTCAAGTTGGTCCACCTCGTCCACCTCCTCCAGTTCATCCATTACATCCACTTCCTCCACTTCCTCCACTTCATCCACTTCGTTCACTTCTTCATCTTCTTCTTCCACTTCGTCCACTTTTTCCACTTCGTCTACTCCGTCGACTTCCTCCCCTTCCTCCACTTCCTCCACTTCTTCCGCTTTGTCAACTCTATCAACTTCGTCCAATTCGTCCACTTCGACCACTTCGTCCACTTCCTCCACTTCACCCACTTCCTCAACTTCTTCATCTTCCTCGTCCACTTCGTGAAGTTCGTGCGCTTTGTCCAAATCATCCACTTCCTCTACTTCCTCCACTTCCTCTACTTCATTCACTCTGTCCACTTCGTCCACTTCGTCCATGTCGTCCACCATGTCCACTTTGTCCATTTCGTCCACTTCGTCCACTTTCTCCGCTTCGTCAACTTCGTAAAGTTCGTGCACTTCGTCCACTTCCTCCACTTCCTCCACTTCCTCCACTTCATCCACTTCTTCATCTTCTTCTTACACTTTATCCAATTCGTCCACTTCGTCAAGTTCGTGCACTTCGTCCACTTCATCCACTTCCTCCACTTCCTCCACTTCTTCCACTTCCTCTACTTCCTCCACTTCATCCACTTCGTCCACTTCTCATCTTCTTCTTCCACTTCGTCCATTTCGTCCACTTACTTCACTTCGTCCACTTCTTTATCTTCGTCCACTTCCTCCACTTCTTCCACTTCACCTTCTTCTTCCACTTCGTCCACATCCTTCACTTCGTCCACTTCTTCATCTTCTTCTGGCATTTCGTCCACTTCATCCGCTTCGTCACTTTCGTCCACTTCATCCACTTCCTCCACTTCCTCCACTTCGTCAACTTCTTCCACTTCCTCCACTTCCTCAATATCGTCTACTTCATTCACTTCCTCCACTTCTTCCGCTTCTTCAACTTCGTCCACTTCCTCGAATTCCTCCAGTTCCTCAACTTCGTCCACTTCGTCCACTTCCTCAATATCGTCTACTTCCTCCACTTCATCCACTTCATTCACTTCCTCCACTTCTTCCACTTCGTCAACTTCGTCCACTTCGCCAACTTCGTCCACTTCGTCAAGTTCGTCCATTTCCTCCACTTCGTCCACTTCCTCCACTTTGTCAAGTTCGTCCACTTCCTACACTTCCTCCCCTTCCTCCACTTCTTCCACTTCGTTCATTTTGTCCACTTCGTCAAGTTCGTCCACTTCCTCCACTTTGTCCGCTTCCTCCACTTCGTCCAGTTCGCCCACTTCTCCCATTTCCTCCACTTCATCCACTTCCTTCACTTCGTCCACTTCTTCATCTTGTTCTGCCATTTCATCCACTTCGTCCACTTCGTCAACTTCGTCCCTTTCGTCCACTTCGTACACTTCCTCCAGTCCTCCACTTCGGCAACTTCTTCCAATTAGTCCACTTCCTCCACTTCCTCATTATCGTCTACTTCCTCCACTTCCTCGACTTCATTCACTTCCTCCACTTCTTCCACTTCCTCAACTTCCTCCACTTCCTCAACTTCGTCCACTTCCTCCACTTCCTCTGCTTCCTCCACTTCGTCCATTTCCTCCACTTCATCCACTTCCTCCATTTCCTCCACTTCCTCCATTTCTTCCACTTCGTCCATTTCCTCCACTTCATCCATATCGTCAAGTTCGTCCACTTCATCCACTTAGTCCAATTCCCCCACTTCCTCCACTTCCTCCCCTTCCTCAACTTTATCCACTTCGTCCACTTCCTCCATTTCGTACACTTCATCTACTTGTCCCACTTCGACCACTTCAACCACTTCGTCCACTTCGTCAACTTCTTCCACTTCGTTAACTTCCTTCACTTCCTCCACTTCCTCCATTTTATCCACTTCGTCCACTTTTTCCACTACTTCATCTTTTTCGTCCACTTCCTTCACTTCCCAAACTTCCTCCACTTTCGTCGACTTCCTCAGCTTCGTCCACTTCCTCCACTTGATCCACTTCATCCACTTCCTCCTTTTCGTCAACTTCGAACACTTCGTCCCCTGCGTCCACTTCCTTAACTTCATCCACTTCGTCGACTTGGTCCACTTTGTCATCTTCGTCAAATTCGTGCACTTCGTCCACTTCCTCCACTTCGCCAACTTCGTCCACTTCTTCCACTTCCTCCACTTCCTCCACATCAACGACTTTGTCCACTTCGTCTACTTCTTCATCTTTTTCTTCCACTTCGTCCAATTCGTCCACTTCGTGCAGTTCGTCAATTTCGTGCACTACGTGCACTACGTCAAGTTCGTGCACTTCATGAACTTCGCCCACTTCCTCCAATTCAACTATTTCCTCCACTTCCTCCAATTCCTCTATTTCCTCCACTTCCTCCATTTCATCCACTTCGTCTACTTCTTCATCTTTTTCTTCCATTTCGTCCACTTCGTCAACTTCGTCAAATTCGGCCACTTCCTCCACTTCCTCCACTTCATCAACTTCTTCCACTTCGTGCACTACGTCAACTTCGTCCACTTCCTCAACATCGTCCACTTCCTCCACTTCCTCCACCTCGTCCACTTCCTCCACTTCCTTCACTTCATCCACTTCTTCCACTTCGTCCATTTCCTCCACTTCATCCACTTCTTCAAATTCTTCTTCCACTTCGTCCAATTCATCCTCTTCGTCCACTTCGTCAAGTTCTTGCACTTCTACAACTTCCTCCACTTCCTCCACTTCATCCACTTGCGTCCACTTCGTCAAGTTCGTCCCTTTCGTCAACATCCTCCACTTCCTCCACCTCGTCAACTTCTTCCACTTCGTTCACTTCCTCCACTACGTCAATATCGTCTACTTCATCCACTTCCTCCACTTCATTCATTTCCTCCGCTTCTTCCACTTCGTCAACTTCGTCAACTTTGTCCACTTCCTCCACTTCATCAAGTTCGTCCACTTCCTCCACATCGTCCATTTCGTCCACTTTGACAAGTTCATCTACTTCCTACACTTCCTCCACTTCGTCCACTTCGTCAACTTCTTCCACTTCTTCATCTTCTTCTACCATTTCATCAACTTCGTCCACTTCGTCCATTTCGTCCACTTCGTCAAGTTCGTCCACTTCTTCCACTTCGTCCACTTCCTCCACTTCCTCCACTTCGCCCACTTCCTCCACTTCCTCCACTTCATCCACTTACTTCACTTCGTCCACTTCTTGCACTTCGTCCATTTCCTCCACTTCCACCACTTCATCCACTTCGTCCACTTCTTCATCTTCTTCTGCCATTTTGTCCACTTCGTCCCTTTCGTCCACTTCCTCCACTTCATATATATCGTCTACTTCCTCCACTTGCTCATTCACTTTCTCCGTTTCTTCCATTTCGTCCACTTCCTCCACTTCAACCACTTTGTCCACTTCGTCCACTTCTTCATCTTTTTCTTCCACTTCGTCCTTTTCGTCCACTTCGTGCAGTCGTCAATTCGTGCACTACGTCAAGTTCGTGCACTTCGTGAACTTCGCCCACTTCCTCCACTTCCTCCACTTCCTCCATTTCTTCATCCACTTCCTCCATCTTCATCCACTTCGTCTACTTCTGTCCACTTCTCTCCACTTCGTCCACTTCGTCAACTTCGTCAAGTTCGTCCACTTCCTCCACTTCCTCCACTTTGTCCACTTCATCCACTTCGTTCACTTCGTCCACTTCCTCAACTTCGTCCACTTCCTCCACTTCTTCCACTTCCTCCACTTCCTCCACTTCATCCACTTCTTCCACTTCGTCCACTTCCTCCACTTCCTCCACTTCGTCAACTTCGTCCACTTCGTCCATTCGTCCACTTCGTCCACTTCGTCCACTTCGTCAAGTTCTTCCACTTCTCCACTTCCTCCACTTCCTCCACTTCATCCACTTGCTCCACTTCTTCATCTTCTTCTGCCATTTCGTCCACTTCGTCAAGTTCGTCCCTTTCGTCAACTTCGTCCACTTCCTCCACCTCGTCAACTTCTTCCACTTCGTTCACTTCGTCCACTTCCTCCACTACGTCAATTCGTCTACTTCATCCACTTCCTCCACTTCATTCATTTCCTCTGCTTCTTCCACTTCGTCAACTTCGTCCACTTTGTCCACTTCCTCCACTTCGTCAAGTTCGTACACTTCCTCCACTTCGTCCATTTCATCCACTTTGTCAAGTTCATCCACTTCCTACACTTCCTCCACTTCGTCCACTTCGTCAACTTCTTCCACTTCTTCATCTTCTTCTACCATTTCATCAACTTCGAGCACTTCGTCCATTTCGTCCACTTCGTCAAGTTCGTCCACTTCTTCCACTTCCTCCACTTCCTCCACTTCCTCCACTTCGCCCACTTCGCCCACTTCCTCCACTTCCTCCACTTCATCCACTTACTTCACTTCGTCCACTTCTTGCACTTCGTCCATTTCCTCCACTTCCACCACTTCATCCACTTCGTCCATTTCGTCCACTTCTTCATCTTCTTCTGCCATTTTGTCTACTTCGTCAACTTCGTCCCTTTCGTCCACTTCCTCCACTTCATATATATCGTCTACTTCCTCCACTTGCTCATTCACTTTCTCCGTTTCTTCCATTTCGTCCACTTCCTCCACTTCAACCACTTTGTCCACTTCGTCCACTTCTTCATCTTTTTCTTCCACTTCGTCCAATTCGTCCACTTCGTGCAGTTCGTCAATTTCGTGCACTACGTCAAGTTCGTGCACTTCGTGAACTTCGCCCACTTCCTCCAATTCAACTATTCCTCCACTTCCTCCATTCCTCTATTTCCTCCACTTCCTCCATTTCATCCACTTCGTCTACTTCTTCATCTTTTTCTTCCATTTCGTCCACTTCGTCAACTTCGTCAAATTCGGCCACTTCCTCCACTTCCTCCACTTCGTCAACTTCTTCCACTTCGTGCACTACGTCAACTTCGTCCACTTCCTCCACTTCCTCAACATCGTCCACTTCCTCCATTTCCTCCACCTCCTCCACTTCCTTCACTTCATCCACTTCTTCCACTTCGTCCATTTCCTCCACTTCATCCACTTCTTCAAATTCTTCTTCCACTTCGTCCAATTCATCCTCTTCGTCCACTTCGTCCACTTCGTCATGTTCTTGCACTTCTACAACTTCCTCCACTTCCTCCACTTCATCCACTTGGTCCACTTCTTCATCTTCTTCTGCCATTTCGTCCACTTCGTCAACTTCGTCCACTTTGTCCACTTCCTCCACTTCGTCAAGTTCGTCCACTTCCTCCACTTCGTCCATTTCGTCCACTTTGTCAAGTTCATCCACTTCCTCCACTTCGTCCACTTCGTCAACTTCTTCCACTTCTTCATCTTCTTCTACCATTTCATCAACTTCGTCCACTTCGTCCATTTCGTCCACTTCGTCAAGTTCGTCCACTTCTTCCACTTCCTCCACTTCCTCCACTTCCTCCACTTCGCGCTTCCTCCACTTCCTCCACTTCATCCACTTACTTCACTTCGTCCACTTCTTGCACTTCGTCCATTTCCTCCACTTCCACCACTTCATCCTCTTCGTCCACTTCTTCATCTTCTTCTGCCATTTTGTCCACTTCGTCAACTTCGTCCCTTTCGTCCACTTCCTCCACTTCATATATATCGTTTACTTCCTCCACTTGCTCATTCACTTTCTCCGTTTCCTTCTCCACTTCAACCACTTTGTCCACTTCGTCCACTTCTTCATCTTTTTCTTCCACTTCGTCCTTTTCGTCCACTTCGTGCAGTTCGTCAAGTTCGTGCACTACGTCAAGTTCGTGCACTTCGTGCACTTCGTGAACTTCGTCCACTTCCTCTATTTCCTCCACTTCCTCCATTTCATCCACTTGCTCTACTTCCTCCACTTCTTCATCCACTTCCTCCTCTTCGTTCACTTCGTCAACTTCCTCCACTTCGTCCACTTTTTCCGCTTTGTCCACTTTGTCTTCGGGCACTTCATCCACTTTGTTGACTTCTTCATCTTCTTCGTCCACTTCGTCCACTTTCGTCCACTTCCTCCACTTCATCCACTTCCTCCACTTCCTACGCTTCCTCCACTTCGTCAACTTCGTCCCCTTCCTCCACTTCGTCCACTTCGTAAACTTCATCCACTTCGTCCACTTCCTCCACTTCGTCCACTTCCTCCAATTACTGCACTTACTCAAATTTGTCCACTTCATCCACTTCGTCCACTTCTTTCTCTTCCTCCACTTCGTCCGTTTTGCCCACTTCGTCCACTTCGTCAAGCTCGTTCACTTCGTCAACTTCGTCCACTTCCTCCACATCCTCCACTTCTTCCACTTTGTCAACTTCGCCCACTTCGTCCATGTCGTCGACGTCGTCAAGTTCATCTACGTTGTCCACTTCCTCCACTTCGTCAACTTCGTCCACTTCCTCCACTTCATCCACTTCCTCCATTTTCTCCACTTCCTCCATTTCGTCCATTTCGTCCACTTCAGCCATTTCGTCCACTGCATCCACTTCGTCAAGTTCGTCCACTTCCTCCATTTCGTACAATTTGTCCCACTTGTCCCAGTTCGACCACTTCAACCACTTTGTCCACTTCGTCAACTTCTTCCACTTCGTTAACTTCCTTCACTTCCTCGACTTCCTCCATTTTATCCACTTCTTCCACTTCGTCCAATTTGTCCACTACTTCATCTTTTTCGTCCACTTCCTTCACTTCCCAAACTTCCTCCACTTCCTCCACTTCGTCGACTTCCTCAACTTCGTCCACTTCCTCTACTTGATCTACTTCATCCACTTCCTCCTTTTCGTCAACTTCGAACTCTTCGTCCACTTCTGAGTCCACTTCGTCAACTTCGTCCACTTCGTCGACTTGGTCCACTTTGTCATCTTCGTCAAATTCGTGCACTTCTTCCACTTTGTGCACTTCGTCAACTTCGTCCACTTCCTCCACTTCCTCTATTTCCTCCACTCCCTCCATTTCATCCACTTCGTCTACTTCTTCATCTTTTTCTTCCATTTCGACCACTTCGTCAACTTCGTCAAGTTCGACCACTTTCTCCACTTGGTCAACTTCTTCCACTTCGTGCACTTCGTCAACTTTGTCCACTTCCTCAATATCGTCCACTTCCTCCACTTCCTTCATTTCCTCCACTTCGTCCACTTCTTCTACTTCCTCCACTTCATCCACTTCTTCAAATTCTTCGTCCACTTCTTCCAATTCATCCTCTTCGTCCACTTCGTCAAGTTCATGTACTTTGTCCACTTCGTCAAGTTCATGCACTTCGTCCACTTCGTCAAGTTCTTGCACTTCGTCAACTTCCTCCACTTCCTCCACTTTGTCCACTTCTTCATCATCTTCTTCCATTTCGTCCATTTCGTCCATTTCGTCCACGTCGTCAAGTTCGTCCCTTTCATCAACGTCGTCCACTTCGTCCACTTCGTCAACTTCTTCCACTTCGTTGACTTCGTCCACTTCCTCCACTTCCTCAATATCGTCTATTTCATCCACTTCCTCCACATCATTCATTTCCTCCGCTTCTTCCACTTCGTCAACTTTGTCCAGTTCCTCCACTTCGTCCACTTCGTCAAGTTCGTCCACTTCCTCCACTTCATCCACTTACTTCACTTCGTCCACTTCTTCATCTTCTTCTGCCATTTTGTCCACTTCGTCCACTTCGTCAACTTCGTCCCTTTCGTCTACTTCCTCCACTTCCTCCACGTCATCAATATCGTCTACTCCCTCCATTTCCTCATTCACTTTCTCCACTTCTTCCATTTCGTCCACTTCGTCCACTTCCTCCACTTCCTCCAGTTCGTCCACTTCCTCCACTTCGGCCACCTCGCTCACTTCCTCAAGTTCCTCCACTTCTTCCACTTCGTCTACTTCGTCTACTTCCTCCATTTCCTCCAATTCATCCACTTCTTTCACTTCGTCCACTTCGTCCACTTCATCAACTTCGTCCACTTCGTCAACTTCATAAAGTTCGTGTACTTCGTCCAGTTCCTGCACTTCGTCCTCTTCGTCCTCTTCCTCCACTTCGTCCACTTGCTCCACTTCCTCGATTTCGTCCACTTCCTCCACTTTATCCACTTTGTCCACTTCTTCATCTTCTTCTTCCACTTTGTCCACTTCGTCCACTGCGTCCACTTCGTCAACTTCGTCCACTTCTTCATCTTCCTCTTCCACTTTATCCACTTTGTCCACTTCCTCCACTGCCTCAATTTCGCCCACTTCGTCACCTTCATCAACTTCGTCAGCTTCGTCCACTTCTTCCACTTCCTCCACTTCGTCCACTTACTCCAGTTCCTCCACTTCGTCAACTTCGTCTATTTTGTCCACTTCATCCAATTCGTCCACTTCTTGCACTTCCTCCACTTCCACCACTTCCTCCACTTCATCCACTTCCTCCACTTCTTAATCTTCCTCTTCCACTTCGTCAACTTCGTCAAGTTCGTGCACTTTTTCCACATCGTCCACTTTTTCCACTTCCTCTACTTCCTCCACTTCCCCTACTTCATTCACTTCGTCCACATCGTCCACCTCGTCCGCTTAGTCAACTTCGTAAAGTTCGTGCACTTCGTCCACTTCCTCCACTTAATCCACTTTGTCCACTTCATCCACTTCTTCATCTTCTTCTTCCACTTTATCCAATTCGTCCACTTCATCAAGGTCGTGCACTACGTCCACTTCATCAAGTTCGTGCACTTCGTGCACTTCCTCCACTTCCTCTTCTTCCTCTATTTCCTGCACTTCATCCACTTTGTCGACTTGGACCACTTCGTCCACTTGGTTCACTTTGTCCACTTCGTCAACTTCGTCCACTTCTTCAAGTTCGTAAAGTTCGTGCACTTCGTCCAGTTCGTCCACTTCCTCCACTTCATCCACTTCGTCGTCCACTTCCTCCACTTCATCCACTTCTTCATCTTCTTCTTCCACTTCGTCCACTTCGTCTACTTCGTCCACTTCGTCTACTTCGTCCACTTCGTCCACTTCGTCCACTTCTTCAGCTTCCTCTTCCACTTTAACCACTTTGTCCACTTTGTCCACTGCCTCCACTTTGCCCACGTCTTCAGCTTCGTCAACTTCGTCAACTTCGTCCACTTCTTCCACTTCCTCCACTTCGTCCACTTACTCCACTTCCTGCACTTCGTCTACTTCGTCCACTTCATCCACTTCGTCCACTTCCTGCACTTCCACGACTTCCTCCACTTCATCAACTTCCTCCGCTTCTTCATCTTCCTCGTCCACTTCGTCCACTTCGTCAAGTTCGTGTGCTTTGTCCACATCGTCCACTTCCTCCACTTCCTCCACTTCCTCTACTTCATTCACTTTGTCCACCTCGTCCACGTCGTCCACCACATCCACTTCGTTCATTTCGTCCACTTCGTTCACTTCGTCCGCTTCGTCAACTTCGTAAAGTTCGTGCACTTCGTCCACTTCGTCCACTTCATCCACTTTGTCCACTTGGTCCACTTCTTCATCTTCTTCTTCCACTTTATCCAATTCGTCCACTTCATCAAGGTCGTGCACTTCGCCTCTTCATCAAGTTCGTGCACTTCGTCCACTTCGTCCACTTCCTCGACTTCGTCCACTCCCTCCACTTCATCGACTTCGTCCACTTCTTCATACACTTCGTCCACTTGGTCCACTTCGTCAACTTCGTCCACGTCTTCAACTTCGTAAAGTTCGTGCACTTCGTCCAGTTCCTACACTTTGTCCACTTCCTCCACTTCACCCACTTCGTCCACTTCGTCAAGTTCGTCCACTTCCTCCATTTCATCCACTTCCTCCACTTCCTCGACTTCCTACACTTCATCCATTTCGTCCACTTCATCATCTTCTTCTTCCACTTCGTCACATCGTCTACTTCGTCAATTTCATCCACTTCGTCCTATTCTTCATCTTCCTCTTCCACTTTGTCCACTTCCTCCACTGCCTCCACTTCGTCACCTTCCTCCACTTCGTCAACTTCTTCCACTTAGTCCACTCCGTCAACTTCGTCTACTTCCTCCACTCCCTCAACATCGTCCACTTCCTCCACTTCTTCCACTTCGTCACCTTCGTCAACTTCGTCAGCTTCGTCCACTTCTTCATCTTCTTCTTCCACTTTGTCCAATTCGTGCACTTCGTCATGTTCGTGCAGTTTGTCCACTTCGACAAGTTCGTGCACTTCGTCAACTTCATCCCCTTCCTCCACTTCCTGCACTTCATCCATGTCGTCCACTTCGTCAACTTCGTCAACTTCGTCCACTTCGTCTATTTCATCTACTTCATCCACTTCGTCCACTTCGTCAAGTTGGTCCACTTCGTCCACCTCCTCCACTTCATCCATTACATCCACTTCCTCCACTTCCTCCACTTCATCCACTTCATTCACTTCTGCATCTTCTTCTTCCACTTCGTCCACTTTGTCCACTTCGTCTACTTCGTCCACTTCGTCCACTTCCTCCACTTCCTCCACTCCGTCAACTTCCTCCCCTTCCTCCACTTCCTCCACTTCTTCCGCTTTGTCAACTTCGTCCACTTTGTCCATGTCCTCCACTTCGTCAAGTTCGTCTACTTCGTCCCCTTCCTCCACTTCCTGCACTTCATCCACGTCGTCCACTTCGTCAACTTCGTCCACTTCGTCCATTTCGTCTACTTCATCCACTTCGTCAAGTTGGTCCATTTCGTCCACCTCCTCCAGTTCATCCGTTACATCCACTTCCTCCACATCCTTCACTTCATCCACTTCGTTCACTTCTTCATCTTCTTCTTCCACTTCGTCCACCTTGTCCACTTCGTCTACTTCCTCCACTTCCTCCACTTCCTCCACTTCATCCACTTCCTCCACTCCGTCGACTTCCTCCCCTTCCTCCACTTCCTCCACTTCTTCCGCTTTGTCAACTCTATCAACTTCGTCCACTTCGACCACTTCGTCCACTTCCTCCACTTCGTCCACTTCCTTCACTTCATCCACTTCCTCAACTACTTCATCTTCCTCGTCCACTTCATCCACTTCGTCAAGTTCGTGCGCTTTGTCCACATCATCCACTTCCTCTACTTCATTCACTTTGTCCACTTCGTCCACATCGTCCACCATGTCCACTTCGTCCATTTCGTCCACTTCGTCCGCTTCGTCAACTTCGTAAAGTTTGTGCACTTCCTCCACATCGTCCACTTCCTCCACTTCCTCCACTTTGTCCACTTTTTCCACTTCTTCATCTTCTTCTTCCACTTTATCCAATTCGTCCACTTAGTCAAGGTCGTGCACTTCGTCCACTTCATCAAGTTCGTGCACTTCGTCCACTTCCTCTACTTCCTCCACTTCATCCACTTCGTCCACTTCGTCCACTTCATCCACTTTGTCCACTTTCTCAACTTCGTCCACTTTGTCACCTTCGTCATGTTCGTCCGTTTCGTCCACTTTGTCCACTTCCTCCACTTCGTCCACTTCGTCAACTTCTTCCACTTCGTCCACTTCTTCCACTTCCTCCGCTTCCTCAACATCGTCCACTTCCTCCACTTCATTCACCTCCTCCACTTCTTCCACTTCGTCAACTTCGTCAACTTCGTTCATTTCCTCCACTTCTTGCACTTCGTACACTTCGTCCACTCTGTCCACTTCCTCCACTTCGTCAACTTCGTCCATTTCGTCCACTTGGTCATGTTTGTCCACTTCGTCCACTTCCTCCATTTCGTCCACTTCCTCCACTTCATCCGCTTCGTCCACTTCTTCATCTTCTTCTTCCACTTCGTCAACTTAGTCAAGTTCACGCCCTTCGTCCACTTCTTCCACTTCGTCCACTCCGTCAACTTCATCCACTTCTTCCACTCCCTCAACATCGTCCACTTCCTCCACGTCCTCCACTTCATTCACTTCCTCCACTTCTTCCACTTCGTCAACTTCGTCCACTTCCTCCACTTCCTGCCCTTCGTCCACTTCCTCCACTTCTCATCTTCGTCCACTTCCTCCACTTCCTCCACTTCCTCCACATCGTCCACTTCGTCAACTTCGTACACTACGTCCACTTCTTCCATTTCCTCCACTTTCTCCACTTCCTCCACTTCGTCACCTTCGTCACCTTCGTCAACTTCGTCAACTTCGTTAGCTTCGTCCACTTCGTCTACTTCTTCCACTTCCTCCACTTCGTCCACTTCCTCCACTTCGTCCACTTCCCCCACTTCCTTCACTTCGTCCACATCGTCCACTTCCTCTACTTCCTCCACTTCGTCCACTTCCTTCACTTCGTCCACTTCGTCAAGTTGGTGCACTTCGTCCACATCGTCTACTTCGTCCACTTCGTCCACTTCCTCTACTTCTTCCACTTCCTCCACTTCCTCCACTTCCTTCACTTTGTCCACTTCGCCCAATTCGTCCACTTCGTCCACTTTGTAAACTTCGTCCACTTCGTCCACTTCCTCTACTTCTTCCACTTCCTCCACTTCGTCTACTTCCTTCACTTCGTCCAATTCGTCCACTTTGTAAACTTCGTCCACTTCGTCAACTTCGTAAAGTTCTTGCACTTCGTCCACTTCCTCCACTTCCTCCACTCCGTCCACTTCCTCCACTTCATCCTCTTTGTTCACTTCGTCCACTTCTTCATCTTCTTCATCCACTTTGTCCACTTCGTCCACTTCGTCAAGTTCAAGCACTACGTCCCCTTCATCTAGTTCGTGCACTTCGTCAACTTCCTCCACTTCCTCCACTTCCTCCACTTCCTCTACTTCCTCCACTTCATCCACTTCGTCCATTTCTTCATCTTCTTCTACCATTTCTTCCACTTCCTCCTCTACCTCCACTTCCTCCATTTCCTCCAGTTCGTCAACTTCTTCCACTTCACCCACTTTGTCAACTTCGTCCACTTCATGCACTACCTCAACATCGTCCACTTCCTCCACTTCCTACAATTCCTCCACTTTGTCAACTTCGTCCCCTTCGTCCACGTCCTCCACTTCATCAAGTTCGTCTACTTCGCTCGCTTCCTCCACTTACTCCACTGCATCTACTTCCTCTACTTCCTCTAGTTCCTCCACTTCATCCACTTCCTTCACTTCGTCAACTTCTTCCACTTCGTCCACTTCATCCCCTTCGTCCCCTTCGTTCACTTCATCAACTTCGTCCCCTTCGTCCACTTCGTCCACTTCGTCAACTTCTTCCATTTCGTCCACTCCGTCAACTTCGTCCACTTCCTCCACTGCCTCAACATCGTCCACTTGCTCCACTTCCTCCACTTCATTCACTTCCTCCACTTCTTCCACTTCGTCTACTTCGTCAACTTCATAGACTTCGTCCACTTCATCCACTTCGCGTACTTCGTCAAGTTTGTCCACTTCTTCCACTTCCTCCACTTTCTCCACTTCCTCCACTTCTTCCACTACCTCCACTTCATCCACTTCGTCCAATTCTTCATCTTCCTCTTCCACTTCGTCCACTTCGTGAAGTTTGTCAAGTTCGTCGTGCACTTCATCCACATCGTCCACTTCCTCCATTTCCTCCACTTCATCCACTTCCCTCACTTCGTCCACTTCGTCCACTTCGTCACCTTCGTCCACTTCATCAACTTCGTCCACTTCGTAAAGTTCGTGCACGTCGTCCACTTCGTCCACTTCTTATACTTCGTCCACTTCTTACACTTCCTCCACTTCTTCGTCTTCCTCTTCCGCTTTGTCCAATTCGTAAAGTTCGTGCACTTCGTCAACTTCGTCCACTTCATCTACTTCCTCCACTTCATCCACTTCGTCCACTTCTTCATAGACTTCGTCCACTTGGTCCAATTCGTCCACTTCGTAAAGTTCGTGCATTTCGTCAACTTCGTCCACTTCATCCACTTCCTCCACTTCATCCACTTCGTCCACTTCTTCACACACAATCGTCCACTTGGTCCACTTCGTCCACTTCGTCAACTTCGTCCACCTTTTCAACTTCGTAAAGTTCGTGCACTTCGTCCAGTTCCTGCACTTCGTCCACTTCCTCCACTTCATCCACTTAATACACTTCATCAAGTTCGTCCACTTCCTCCACTTCCTCCATTTCGTCCACTTCATCCACTTCCTCCACTTCCTCCACTTCATCCACTTCTTCATACACTTGGTCCACTTGGTCCACTTCGTCCACTTCGTCAACTTCGTCCACTTCTTCAACTTCGTAAAGTTCGTGCACTTCGTCCAGTTCCTGCACTTCCTCCACTTCATCCACTTCATCCACTTCGTCAAGTTCGTCAACTTCCTCCACTTCCTCCATTTCGTCCACTTCCTCCACTTCCTCCACTTCATCCACTTCGTCCACTTCATCATCTTCTTCTTGCACTTCGTCCACATCTTCTACTTCGTCCACTTCGTCACCTTCGTCAATTCGTCACCTTCGTCCACGTCCTCCACTTCGTCAACATCTTCCACTTCGTCCACTCCGTCAACTTCGTCTACTTCCTCCACTCCCTCAACATCGTCCACTTCCTCCACTTCTTCCACTTCCTCCACTTCCTTCACTTCTTCCACTTCGTCACCTTCGTCACCTTCGTCACCCTCGTCAACTTCGTCATCTTCGTCAGCTTCGTCCACTTCGTCTACTTCTTTATCCTCTTCTTCTTCCAGTTTGTCCAATTCGTCCACTTCGTCATGTTCGTGCAGTTTGTCCACTTCAACAAGTTCGTGCACTTCGTCAACTTCGTCCCCTTCCTCCACTTCCTGCACTTCATCCACGTCGTCCACTTCGTCAACTTCGTTCACTTCGTCTATTTCGTCTACTTCATCCACTTCGTCCAATTCGTCAAGTTGGTCCACTTCGTCCACCTCCTCCACTTCATCCATTACATCCACTTCCTCCACTTCCTCCACTTCATCCACTTCGTTCACTTCTTCATGTTCTTCTTCCACTTCGTCCACTTTGTCCACTTCGTCCACTTCCTCCACTTCCTCCACTCCGTCAACTTCCTCCCCTTCCTCCACTTCCTCCACTTCTTCCGCTCTGTGAACTTTATCAACTTCGTCCATGTCCTCCACTTCGTCAAGTTCGTGTACTTTGTCCACTTCCTCCATTTCCTCTAGTTCGTACACTTCGTCCACTTCTTCCACTTCGTCCACTTCGCCCACTTCATCCACTACGTCCACCTTCTCCACTTCGTCCACTTCGTCACCTTCGTCATGTTCGTCCGCTTCGTCCACTTTGTCCACTTCCTCCACTTCCTCCACTTCGTCAACTTCTTCCACTTCTTCAACTTCGTCCACTTCCTCCGCTTCCTCAACATCGTCCACTTCCTTCACTTCCTCCACTTCATTCACCTCCTCCACTTCTTCCACTTCGTCAACCTCGTTCACTTCCTCCACTTCTTGCACTTCGTCCACTCTGTCCACTTTGTCCACTTCGTCCACTTCGTCAACTTCGTCCACTTCGTCCATTTCGTCCACTTCGTCCACTTGGTCATGTTTGTCAACTTCGTCCACTTCCTCCAATTCGTCCACTTCCTCCACTTCATCCGCTTCGTCCACTTCTTCATCTTCTTCTTCCACTTCGTCAACTTAGTCAAGTTCATGCCCTTCGTCCACTTCTTCCACTTCGTCCACTCCGTCAACTTCATCCACTTCTTCCACTCCCTCAACATCGTCCACTTCCTCCACGACCGCCACTTCATTCACTTCCTCCACTTCTTCCACTCCGTCAAGTTCGTCCACTTCCTGCCCTTCGTCCACTTCCTCCACTTCGTCATCTTCATCCACTTCGTCAAGTTCGTCCACTTCCTCTACTTCCTCCACATCCTCCACTTCGTCAACTTCGTCAACTTCGTACACAACGTCCACTTCTTCCATTTCCTCCACTTTGTCCACTTCCTCCACTTCGTCCACTTCGTCACCTTCGTCAACTTCTTCAACTTCGTTAGCTTCGTCCACTTTGTCCACTTCTTCCACTTCCTCCACTTCCTCCACTTCGTCAACTTCGTCTACTTTGTCCACTTCGTCCACTTCCTCCACTTCCTTCACTTCGTCCACTTCCTCCACTTCATCCACTTCGTCCACTTCTTCATCTTCCTCTTCCACTTCGTGCACTTCGTCCACTTCGTCAACTTCGTCAAGTTCGTGCACTTCGTCCACTTCCTCCACTTCCTCCACTTCATCCACTTCCTTCACTTCGTCCAATTCGTCAAGTTCGTGCACATCGTCCACTTCATCCACTTCGTTCACTTCGTCCACTTCGTCAAGTTCGTGCACTTCATCCACGTCGTCTACTTCGTCCACTTCCTCTACTTCTTCCACTTCCTCCACTTCCTTCACTTCGTCAAATTCGTCCACTTTGTAAACTTCGTCCAATTCCTCTACTTCTTCCACTTCCTCCACCTCGTCCTCTTCCTTCACTTCGTCCACTTCGTCCAATTCGTCCACTTCCTTCACTTCGTCCACATCGTCCACTTCGTCAAGTTCGTCCACATCGTCTACTTCATCCACTTTGTACACTTCGTCCAATTCGTCCACTTTGTAAACTGCGTCTACTTCGTCAACTCCGTAAAGTTCTTGCACTTCGTCCACTTCGTCCACTTCCTCCACTCCGTCCACTTCCTCCACTTCCTCCACTTCATCTACTTTGTCCACTTCATCCACTTCTTCATCTTCTTCTTCCACTTTGTCCACTTCGTCCACTTCGTCAAGTTCAAGCATTGCGTCCACTTCGTCTAGTTCGTGCACTTCGTCAACTTCGTCCACTTCCTCCACTTCCTCTACATCCTCCACTTCGTCCATTTCTTCATCTTCTTCTACCATTTCTTCCACTTCCTCCTCTACCTCCACTTCCTCCATTTCCTCCAGTTCGTCAACTTCTTCCACTTCGCCCACTTTGTCAACTTCGTCCACTTCCTGCACTCCCTCAACATCGTCCACTTCCTCCACTTCCTCCACTTTGTCAACTTTTTCAACTTTGTCCCCTTCGTCCACGTCCTCCACTTCATCAAGTTCGTCTACTTCGTTCGCTTCCTCCAATTACTACACTTCATCCACATCCTCCACTTCATCCACTTCCTTCACTTCGTCCACTTCTTCCACTTCGTCCACTTCATCCCCTTCGTCCCCTTCGTCCACTTCCTCCACTTCCTCCACTTCGTCAACTTCGTAGACTTCATCCATTTCGTCCACTTCATCCACTTCGTGTACTTCCTCAAGTTTGTCCGCTTCTTCCACTTCCTCCACTTCCTCCACTTCCTCCACTTCTTCCACTACCTCCACTTCATCCACTTCGTCCAATTCTTCATCTTCCTCTTCCACTTCGTCCACTTCGTCAACTTCGTCAAGTTCGTCGTGCACTTCATCCACATCGTCCACTTCCTCCACTTCTTCCAATTCCTCCACTTCCTCCACTTCAACCAATTCCCTCACTTCGTCTACTTCGTCCACTTCGTCACCTTCGTCCACTTCGTCCACTTCGTAAACTCCGTGCACTTCGTCCACTTCGTAAACTCCGTGCACTTCGTCCACTTCGTAAACTCCGTGCACTTCGTCCACTTCTTCCACTTTGTGCGCTTCTTACACTTCGTCCACTTCCTCCACTTCATCCACTTTTTCCACTTCTTTGTCTTCCTCTTCCACTTTGTCCAATTCATCCACTTCGTAAAGTTCGTGCACTTCGTCAACTTCGTCAACTTCGTCCACTTCCTCAACTTCGTTCACTTCATCCACTTCATCCACTTCGTCCACTTCTTCATCTTCTTCTTCCACTTTGTCTACTTCGTCCACTTCCTCCACTTCCTTCACTTCGTCAACTTCTACCACTTCGTCCACTTCGTCAAGTTTGTCCACTTCGTCCACTTCCTCAACATCGTCACTTCCTCCACTTCTTCCACTTTGTCAACTTTGTCAACTTCGTCCACTTCGTCAGGTTCGTCTACTTCGTCCACTTCGTCCACTTCCTTCACTTCCTCCATTTCCTCTACTTCCTCCACTTCCTCCACTTCTTCCACTTTGTCAACTTTGTCAACTTCGTCCCCTTCATCCACGTCCTCCACTTCGTAAAGTTCGTCTAATTCGTTCGCTTCCTCCACTTCTTCCACTTCCTGCACTTCATCCATTTCCTTCACTTCGTCCACTTCTTCAACTTCGTCCAATTCGTCCACTTCCACTTTGTCCACTTCGTCCACTTCATCCACTTCATCCACTTCCTCCACTTCGTCAACTTCTTCCATTTCGTCCACTCTGTCAACTTCGTCCACTTCCTCCACATCATCCACTTCCTCCACTTCTTCCACTTTGTCAACTTTGTCAACTTCGTCCACTTCGTCCACTTCATCCATGTCGTCCACTTGGTCAGGTTGTCCTACTTCGTCCACCTCGTCCACTTCTTCAACTTCGTCCATTTCGTCCACTTCCACTTTGTCCACTTCGTTCACTTCTTCAACTTCGTCCCCTTCGTCCACTTTGTCCACTTCGTCCACTTCATCCACTTCCTCCACTTCGTCAACTTCTTCCATTTCGTCCACTCCGTCAACTTTGTCTACTTCCTCCACATCGTCCACTTGCTCCACTTCGTCCACTTCATTCACTTCCTCCACTTCTTCCACTTCTTCCACTTCCTCCATTTCGTCCACTTCCTCCACTTCCTCCCCTTCATCCACTTCGTCCAATTCTTCATCTTCTTCTTCCATTTTGTCCACTTTGTCCACTTTGTCTACTTCGTCCACTTCGTCCACTTCGTCAACTTCGTCAAGTTTGTCCCCTTCGTCCACTTCATCCACTTCGTCCACTTCCTCCACTTCGTCAACTTCTTCCACTTCGTCCAATTCGTCCACTTCGTCCACTTCCTCCACTCCCTAAACATTGTCCACTTCCTCCACTTCCTCCACTTCATTCCCTTCCTCCAGTTCTTTCACTTCATCAACTTTGTCAACTTCGTCCACTTCGTCGATTTCGTCCACTTCGTCATGTTCGTCCACTTCCTCCACAATGTCCACTTCGTCAACTTCGTCCACGTCGCCACTTCTTCCACTTCCTCCACGTTGTCCACTTCTTCCACGTCGTCCACTTCTTCATCTTCTACGACCATTTCGTCCACTTCCTCCACTTCGTCAACTCCTTCTACTTCGTCCACTTCCTCAACATTGCAGACTTCCTCAGTTCCTCCACTTCTTCCACTTTGTCAACTTTGTCATCTTCGTGCACTTCGTCCATGTCCTCCACTTCGTCAAGTTCATCCACTTGGTCCACTTCCTCTACTTCCTCCACTTCGTCCACTTCCTCCACTTTGTCCACTTCTACCACTTCCTCCACTTTATCCACTTCCTTCACTTCGACCACTTCATTGACTTCTTGCACTTCGTGTTCTTCCTCCACTTCCTCCACATCCTCCACTTTATCGACTTCATTCACTTCGTCCACTTCGTCCACTTCCTCCATTTCGTCCACTTCCTCCACTTCCTCCACTTCATCCACTTCGTCCACTTCTTCACCTTCTTCTTCCAGTTTGTCCACTTCGTCTACTTCGTCCACTTCGTCAAGTTCGTCCCCTTCGTCCACTTCATCCACTTCGTCTACTTCTTCCACTTCGTCCACTTCGTCAACTTCCTCCACTACGTCAACATCGTCCACTTCCTCCACTTCATTCACTTCCTCCAGTTCTTCCACTTCGTCAACTTTGTCAACTTCGTCCACTTCGTCCATTTCGTCCACTTCGTCAAGTTCGTCCACTTCTTCCAGTTCCTCCAGTTCCTCCACAACGTCCACTTCGTCAACTTCGTCAATTTCGTCCACGTCGTCCACCTCTTCCACTTCCTCCACTTTGTCCACTTCTTCCACTTCCTCCACTTAGTCCACTTCTTCATCTTCTTCGACCATTTCGTCCACTTCCTCCACTTCCTCCACTTCGTCAACTTCTTCTACTTCGTCCACTTCCTGAACTTCGTCTACTTCCTCCACATTGCAGACTTCCTCTACTTCCTCCACTTCTTCCACTTTGTCAACTTTGTCATCTTCGTGCACTTCGTTCATGTCCTCCACTTCGTCAAGTTCATCCACTTGGTCCACTTCCTCTACTTCCTCCACTTCGCCCACTTCCTCCACATCCTCCACTGCCTATACTTCCTCCGCTTCCTCCACTTCCTCCACTTCATTCACTTCGTCCACTTCATCCACTTCGTCCACTTCGTCCACCATGTCCACTTCATCCATTTCGTCCACTTGGTCCACTTGGTCCACTACGTCCACTTCGTCAACTTCGTAAAGTTCGTGCACTTCGTCCACTTCCTCCACTTCGTCAACTTCGTGCACTTCGGCCACTTCCTCCATTTCGTCCACTTCCTGCACTTCCTCCACATCTTCATCTTCTTCCTCTACTTCGTCCACTTAGTCAACTTCGTCAAGTTCATCCCCTTCGTCCCCTTCTTCATATTCTTCTTCCACTTGGTTCACTTCGTCAAGTTTGTGCCTTTCGTCCACTTCGTCAAGTTTCTGCACTTCGTCAAGTTTGTCAACTTCGTCCACTTCCTCCACTTCCTCCACCTCATCCACTTCGTCAACTTCTTCATCTTCTTCTTCACTTTGTCCCCTTCCTTCACTTCATCCACTTCGTCCACATCTTCTACTTCGTCCACTTCGTGCACTTCGACAACTTCGTCCACCTCGTCCACTTCGTCAACTACGTCCACTTCATCAACTTTGACAAGTTCGTGCACTTCGTCCACTTCCTCCACTTCGTCAACTTCTTCCACTTCGTCCACTTCCTCAACATCGTCCACTTCCTTCACTTCATTCACTTCCTCCAATTCTTCCACTTCGTTAACTTCGTCCACTTCCTCCACTACTTGAACTTCATCCACTTTGTTCACTGTGTCACTTTCGTCCACTTCCTCCACTTCATCCACTTCATCCACTTCGTCCACTTCGTCAAGTTCGTCCACTTCTTCCACTTCGTCCACTTCCTCCATTTCGTCCACTTCCTCCACTTCATCCACTTCGTCCACTTCTTCATCTTCTTCTTCCATTTTGTCCACTTTGTGCACTTCGTCTACTTCGTCCACTTCGTCAACTTCGTCAAGTTTGTCCCCTTCATCCACTTCATCTACTTCGTCCACTTCCTCCACTTCATCCACTTCGTCCACTTCGTCAAGTTCGTCCACTTCTTCCACTTCGTCCACTTCCTCCATTTCGTCCACTTCCTGCACTTCCTCCACTTCATCCACTTCGTCCACTTCTTCATCTTCTTCTTCCATTTTGTCCACTTTGTCCACTTCGTCTACTTCGTCCACTTCGTCAACTTCGTCAAGTTCGTCCCCTTCGTCCACTTCATCCACTTCCTCCACTTCCTCCACTTCGTCAACTTCTTCCACTTCGTCCACTTTGTCAACTTCCTCCACTACATCAACATCGTCCACTTCCTCCACTTCCTCCACTTCATTCACTTCCTCCAGTTCTTCCACTTCGTCAACTTCGTCCACATCGTCCATTTCGTCCACTTCGTCAAGTTCATCCACTTCCTCCAGTTCCTCCACTTCCTCCACAACGTCCACTTCGTCAACTTCGTCAATTTCGTCCACGTCGTCCACTTCTTCCACTTCCTCCACTTTGTCCACTTCTTCCACTTCCTCCACTTCGTGCACTTCTTCATCTTCTTCGACCATTTCGTCCACTTCCTCCACTTCCTCTACTTCGTCAACTTCTTCTACTTCGTCCACTTCGTCAACTTCGTCCACTTCCTCAACATTGCAGACTTCCTCTACTTCCTCCACTTCTTCCACTTTGTCAACTTTGTCATCTTCGTGGACTTCGTTCATGTCCTCCACTTCGTCAAGTTCATCCACTTGGTCCACTTCCTCTACTTCCTCCACTTCGCCCACTTCCTCCACATCCTCCACTTCCTCCACTTCATTCACTTCGTCCACTTCATCCACTTCGTCCACCACGTCCACTTCATCCATTTCGTCCACTTGGTCCACTTCGTCCACTTCGTCCACTTCGTCAACTTCGTAAAGTTCGTGCACTTCGTCCACTTCCTCCACTTCGTCCACTTCCTACACTTCATCCACTTTCTCCACTTCGTCCACTTCTTTATCTTCTTCATCCACTTTATCCAATTCGTCCATTTCGTCAAGGTCGTGCACTTCATCCACTTCATCAAGTTCGTGCACTTCGTCCACTTCCTCCACTTCCTCCACTTCCTCTATTTCCTCCACTTCGTCCACTTCGTCCACTTCTTCATACACTTCGTCCACTTCTTCATACACTTCGTCCACCACGTCCGCTTCATCCATTTCGTCCACTTGGTCCGCTTCGTCAACTTCGTAAAGTTCGTGCACTTCGTCAACTTCGTCCACTTCCTCCACTTCGTCCACTTCCTACACTTCATCCACTTTGTCCACTTCGTCCACTTCTTCATCTTCTTCTTCCACTTTATCCAATTCGTCCACTTCAACAAGGTCGTGCACTTCATCCACTTCATCAAGTTCGTCCACTTCGTCCACTTCTTCTATTTCCTCCAGTTCATCCACTTCGTCCACCTCTTCATACACTTGGTCCACTTCGTCTACTTCGTCAACTTCGTCCACTTCTTCAACTTCGTAAAGTTCGTGCACTCCGTCCAGTTCGTGCACTTCGTCCACTTCCTCCACTTCATCCACTTTGTCCACTTTGTCAAGTTCGTCCACTTTGTCCACTTCCTCCACTTCCTCCATTTCGTCCATTTCCTCCACCTGCTCCACTTCCTCCACTTCATCCACTTCATCATCTTCTTCTTCCACTTCGTCCACATCGTCTACTTTGTCCGCTTCGTCAACTTCGTCTACTTCTTCCGCTTCCTCCACTTCCTCCACTTCATCCACATCTTCATCTTCATGTTCCACTTCGTCCACATCGTCTACTTCGTCCACTTTGTCCTCTTCTTCATCTTCCTCTTCCACTTTCTCCACTTTGTCCACTTCCTCCACTGCCTCCACTTCGTCCACTTCGTCACCTTCGTCAACTTCGTCCACTTCCTCCAGTTCGTCAACTTCTTCCACTTCGTCCACTCCGTCAACTTCCTCTACTTCCTCCTCTCACTCAACAGCGTCCAATTCCTCAACTTCTTCCACTTCCTCCACTTCCTCCACTTGTTCCACTTCGTCAACTTCGTCAGCTTCGTCCACTTCTTCATCTTCTTCTTCCACTTTGTCCAATTCGTCCACTTCGTCATGTTCGTGCACTTTGTCCACTTCGTCAACTTCCTGCACTTCGTCAACTTCGTCCCCTTCCTCCACTTCTTGCACTTCATCCACGTCGTCCACTTCGTCAACTTCGTCCACTTCGTCTATTTCGTCTACTTCATCTACTTCGTCCACTTCGTCAAGTGGGTTAGCTTCGTCCACCTCCTCCACTTCATCGATTACGTACACTTCCTCCACTTCCTCCACTTCATCCACTTCGTTCACTTCTTCATCTTCTTCTTCCACTTCGTCCACTTTGTCCACTTCGTCTACTTCGTCCACTTCGTCCTCTTCGTCCACTTGCTCCACTTCGTCCACTTCCTCCACTCCGTCAACTTCCTCCCCTTCCTCCACTTCCTCCACTTCTTCCGCTTTGTCAACTTTGTCAACTTCGTCCACTTCGTCCATGTCCTCCACTTCGTCAAGTTCGTCTTCTTCATCCACTTCCTCCACTTCCACTAGTTCGTCCACTTCTTCCACTTCTTCCACTTCATCCACTTCGTCCACTTTCACCACTTCGTCCACTTCGTCACCCTCGTCACGTTCGTCCCCTTC
This sequence comes from Vigna reflexopilosa, assembly GCA_027742785.1. NCBI lineage: Eukaryota > Viridiplantae > Streptophyta > Magnoliopsida > Fabales > Fabaceae > Vigna > Vigna reflexopilosa. The sequence goes on from JAFNIE010000171.1 coordinate 25,445, forward strand.
GTCGACTTTGTCCACTTCCTCCACTTCGTCAACTTCTTCCGCTTCGTCAACTTCGTCCACTTCTTCCACTTCCTCTGCTTCCTCCACATCGTCCACTTCCTCCACTTCATTCACCTCCACCACTTCTTCCACTTCGTCAACTTCGTTCACTTCCTCCACTTCTTGCACTTCGTCCACTTCGTCCACTCTGTCCACTTTGTCCACTTCGTCGTCAACTTCGTCCACTTCGTCCATTTTGTCCACGTCGTCCACTTGGTCATGTTTGTCCATTTCGCTTACTTCCTCCATTTCGTCCACTTCCTCCACTTCATCCGCTTCGTCCACTTCTTCATCTTCTTCTTCCACTTCGTCCACTTTGTCCACTTCGTCAACTTCGTCAAGTTCACGCCCTTCATCCACTTCTTCCACTTTGTCCACTCCGTCAACTTCATCCACTTCTTCCACTCCCTCAACATCGTCCACTTCCTCCACGTCCTCCACTTCATTCACTTCCTCCACTTCTTCCACATCGTCAACTTCGTCAAGTTCGTCCACTTCCTCCACTTCCTGCCCTTCGTCCACTTCCTCCACTTCGTCGTCTGCGTCCACTTCCTCCACTTCCTCCACATCATCCACTTCGTCAACTTCGTACACTACGTCCACTTCTTCCATTTCCTCCACTTTGTCCACTTCCTCCACTTCGTCACCTTCGTCAACTTCAGTAGCTTCGTCCACTTCTTCCAATTCCTCCACTTCCTCCACTTCGTCAACTTCGTCTACTTCATCCACTTCCTCCACTTCCTCCACTTCGTCCACTTCATCCACTTCCTCCACTTCATCCACTTCGTCTACTTCTTCATCTTCCTCTTCCACTTCGTCCACTTCGTCAAGTTCGTGCACTTCGTCCACTTCCTCTACTTCCTCCACTTCCTCCACTTCATCCACTTCCTTCACTTCGTCCACTTTGTCAAGTGCGTGCACCGCGTCCACATCGTCCACTCCTTCACTTCGTCCACTTCGTCAAGTTCGTCCACTTCCTCCAATTCTTCTACTTTGTCCACTTCGTCAACTTCGTCCAATTTGTCCACTTCGTCAACTTCATTCATTTCGTACACTTCCTCAACATCGTCCACTTCCTCCATTTCTTCCCCTTCCTCTAGTTCCTCAACTTCCTCCAATTCGTCAACTTCGTCCACTTCGTCTACTTTGTCCACTTCCTCTACTTCGTCCACTTCGACCACTTCCTCTACTTCGTCCACTTCGTCCTCTTCGTCCACTTCTTCATCTTCTTCTTCCACTTCGTCCACTTCATCCAATTCGTCAACTTCGTCAACTTCGTCAACTTCGTCCACTTCGTCAACTTCGTCAACTTTGTTCCCTTCGTCCGCTTCGTCCACTTCCTCCATTTCCTACATTTCATTCCACTTCCTCCACTTCTTCCACTTCGTCCACTTTGTCAACTTCGTCCCCTTCGTCCCCTTCGTCTACTTCCTCCAATTCCTCCACTTCCTCCACTTCCTCCACTTCCTCCAATTCGTCAACTTCGTCAAATTCGTCCACTAGGTCAACTTCGTCCCCTTCGTCCGCTTCGTCCACTTCCTCCACTTCCTCCACTTCATTCCACTTCCTCCACTTCCTCCACTTCTTCCACTTCGTCCCCTTCGTCTATTTCCTCGACTTCCTCCACTTCATTCCACTTCCTCCACTTCCTCCAAATCTTCTACTTCGTCCACTTCTTCAACTTTGTGCATTTAAACTCCACTTCATCAACTTCGTCCCCTTCGTCCACTTCCTCCACTTCCTCCACTTCATTCAACTTCCTCCACTTCCTCCACTTCCTCCACTTCGTCAACTTCGTCCATTTCGTCCACCTCGTCAACTTCGTCCACTTCGTCCACTTTGTCCACTTCCTCCACTTCGTGCACTTCATTCACTTCCTCCACTTCGTCCACTTCGTCCATTTCCTCCACTTCGTCAAGTTCGTCCACTTCCTCCACTTCCTCCATTTCCTACACTTCGACCACTTCGTCCACTTCGTCAACTTCTTCCACTTCCTCCACTTCGTCCGCTTCGTCTACTTCCTCCACTTCGTCCACGTCGTCGACTTCGTCCACTTCCTCCGCTTCGTCCACTTCGTCCTCTTCGTCCACTTTGTTCACTTCGTCGACTTTGTCCACTTCCTCCGCTTCCTCCACTTCCTCCACTTCGTCAAGTTCGTCCACTTCGTCCTCTTCGTCCACTTCATCCACTTTGTCAACTTCGTCCATTTCGTCCACTTCGTCAAATTCGTCCACTTCCTCCACTTCCTCCACTTTGTCTACTTTGTCTAGTTCGTCCACTTCTTCCACTTCGTCAACTTCCTCCACTTCGTCCCCTTCCTCCACTTCTTCCACTTCCTCCACTTCGTTCACTTCCTCCACTTCGTCCACTTCGTTAACTTTGTACACTTCGTCAACTTCTTCCTCTTCGTCCACTTGCATCACTTCATCCACTTCGTCCACTTCGTCAAGTTCGTCCACTTCGTCTACTTCCTTTACTTCGTCCACTTCGTCCACTTCCACCACTTCCTTCACTTCCTCCATTTCGTCCACTTCCTCCACTTCGTCAACTTCACCCACTTCGTCCACTTCGTCTACTTCGCCCACTTCCTCCACATCCCCCACTTCGTCCAGTTCGTCATTCCCTTCGTCCACTTCGTCATGTTCGTTGCCCTCGTCCACTTCCTCTACTTCCTCCACTTCATTCAACTTCCTCCACTTCCTCCACTTCCTCCACTTTTCGTCCACTTCCTCCACTTTGTCCACTTCCTCCACTTCCTGCACTTCATTCACTTCCTCCACTTCGTCCACTTCGTCAATTTCGTCCACTTCGTCAACTTCGTCCACTTCGTCAACTTCGTCCATTTCCTCATCTTCGTCAACTTCGTCCACTTCCTCCACTTCCTCAACTTCCTCCATTTCGACCACTTCGTCCACTTCTTCCACTTCCTCCACTTCGTCCGCTTCGTCTACCTTCGTCCACTTCGTCCACGTCGTCGACTTCGTCCACTTCCTCCGCTTCGTCGACTTCGTCCTCTTCGTCCACTTTGTTCACTTCGTCGACTTCGTCCACTTCTTCGGCTTCCTCCACTTCCTCCACTTCGTCAAGTTCGTCCACTTCGTCCTCTTCGTCCACTTCATCCACTTTGTCAACTTCGTCCATTTCGTCCACTTCGTCAAGTTCGTCCACTTCCTCCACTTCCTCCACTTCCTCCACTTTGTCTACTTTGTCTAGTTCGTCCACTTCTTCCACTTCGTCAACTTCCTCCACTTCGTCCACTTCCTCTACTTCTTCCACTTCCTCCACTTCGTTCACTTCCTCCACTTCGTCCACTTCGTTAACTTTGTACACTTCGTCAACTTCTTGCTCTTCGTCCACTTGCATCACTTCATCCGCTTCCTCCACTTCGTCAAGTTCGTCCACTTCGTCCACTTCGTCTACTTCCTTTACTTCGTCCACTTCGCCCACTTCCACCACTTCCTCCACTTCCTCCATTTCGTCCACTTCCTCTACTTCGTCAACTTCATCCACTTCGTCCACTTCGTCTACTTCGCCCACTTCCTCCACATCGCCCACTTCGTCCACTTCGTCATGTTCGTTCCCCTCGTCCACTTCCTCTACTTCCTCCACTTCATTCAAATTCCTCCACTTCCTCCACTTCCTCCACTTCGTCCACTTCGTCAACTCTGTCCATTTGTCCACCTCGTCAACTTCATCCACTTCCTCCACTTTGTCCACTTCCTCCACTTCGTGCACTTCATTCACTTCCTCCACTTCCTCCACTTCGTCAACTTCGTCCACTTCGTCAAGTTCGTCCATTTCCTCCACTTCGTCAAGTTCGTCCACTTCCTCCACTTCCTCCACTTCGACCACTTCGTCCACTTCGTCAACTTCTTCCACTTCCTCCACTTCGTCCGCTTCGTCTACTTCCTACACTTCGTCCACGTCGTCGACTTCGTCCACTTCCTCCGCTTCGTCCACTTCGCCTCTTCGTCCACTTCGTTCACTTCGTCGACTTCGTCCACTTCTTCGGCTTCCTCCACTTCCTCCACTTCCTCCACTTCGTCAAGTTCGTCCACTTCGTCCTCTTCGTCCACTTCATCCACTTTGTCAACTTCGTCCATTTCGTCCACTTCGTCAAGTTTTCCCACTTCCTCCACTTCCTCCACTTCGTCTACTTTGTCTAGTTCGTCCACTTCTTCCACTTCGTCAACTTCCTCCACTTCCTCCACTTCCTCCACTTCTTCCACTTCCTCCACTTCGTTCACTTCCTCCACTTCGTCCACTTCGTTAACTTTGTACACTTCGTCAACTTCTTCCTCATCGTCCACTTCGTCCACTTGCATCACTTCATCCGCTTCGTCCACTTCGTCAAGTTCGTCCACTTCGTCTACTTCCTTTACTTCGTCCACTTCGTCCACTTCCACCACTTCCTCCACTTCCTCCATTTCGTCCACTTCCTCCACTTCGTCAACTTCATCCACTTCGTCCACTTCGTCTACTTCGCCCACTTCCTCCACATCCCCACTTAGTCCAGTTCGTCATTCCCTTTGTCCACTTCGTCATGTTCGTTCCCCTCGTCCACTTCCTCCACTTCCTCCACTTCGTCAACTTCTTCCACTTTGTCCACTTCGTCATTTTGTCCCCTTCCTCCACTTCCTTAACATCGTCGACTTCCTCCACTTCCTCCACTTCATTCACTTCCTGCACTTCTTCCACTTCGTCAACTTCGTTCATTTCCTCCAGTTCGTCCACTTCATCAACTTCGTCAACTTGCTCCACTTCCTCCACTTCCTCCACTTTGTCCACTTAGTCCACTTGTTCCACTTGGACAACTTCGTCAACTTCCTCCACTTCGTCAACTTCGTTCACTTCCTCCACTTCGTCCAGTTCTTCCACTTCGTCCACTTCATCCACTTCGTCCGTTTCTCCAGTTTGTCCACTTCGTCAACTTCGTCAAGGTCTTGCAGTTCATCCACTTCCTCCAGTTCGTCCACTTCTTCAATTCGTCCACTTCGTCAACTTCGTCCACTGGATGCATTTTGTCCACTTCGTCCACTACGTCAACTTCGTCAAGTTCATCCCCTTCGTCCACTTCCTCCACTTCGTCCACTTCGTCAACTTCTTCCACTTCGTCCACTTTGTCCACTTCCTCCATTTCCTCAACATCGTCCACTTCCTCCACTTCCTCCACTTGATGCACTTCCTCCACTTCTTCCATTTCGTCAACTTCGTCAACTTCGTCCACTTCGTCCATTTCGTCCACTTCATCCAGTTCGTCCACTTCGTCCATTTCGTCCACTTCACCACTTCATCCATTTCGTCCACTTCCTCCACTTCCTCCACTACCTCCACTTCATCCACTTCGTCCACTTCCTCCACTACCTCCACTTCATCCACTTCGTCCACTTCTTCATCTTCCTTCCACTTCGTCCACTTCGTCAATTCGTCTAGTTCTTCTACTTCGTCTACTTCGTCCACTTTGCCGACTTCGTCCACTTTCTCAACTTCGTCCACTTCCTCCACTTCCTCCACTTCTTCATATTTCTTCCACTTCGTCAACTTCGTGCACTTCATCCATTGTCGACTTCCTTCACTTCCTCCACTTCGTGCACTTTGTCCACTTCGCCCACTTCGTCAACTTCGTCTACTTCGTCCCCTTCGTCAAGTTCGTGCACTTCATCCACTTCCTCTACTTCGTCCACTTCTTCCTCTTCGTCCACTTCATCCACTTCGTCCACTTCGTCGACTTCTTTCATCTTCTTCTTCCGCTTTGTCCCCTTCATCCACTTCGTCCACTTCGTCCATTTCGTCTACTTCGTCAAGTTCGTGCACTTCCTCCACTTCATCCAGTTCATCCATTTCGTCCACTTCGTCAACTTCGTACACTTCGTCCACTTCATCCACCTCGTCCACTTCCTCCACTTCCTCACTTCATGCACTTCCTTCACGTCGTCCACTTTGTCCACTTTGTCAACTTCGTCAACTTCGTCCACTTCTTCATCTTCTCTTCCACTTCGTCCATTTCGTCAACTTCGTCCACTTCCTCCACTTCCTCCACTTCCTCCACTTCGTCCACTTCGTCCACTTCATCAACTTCGTCCACTTCGTCCACTTCCTCAATTCGTCCACTTGCTCCACTTCCTCCACTTTGTTCATTTCGTCCACTTCGTCGACTTCGTCCACTTCTTCCACTTCGTCCACTTCGTCCACTTCGTCAACTTCGTACCCTTCGTCCACTTCGTCCAATTCCTCCACTTCGTCCACTTTTCAACTTCTTCCACTTCGTCCACTTCGTCCACTTCGTCAACTTCGTTCCTTCGTCCACTTCCTCCACTTTCTCCACTTCCTCCACTTCGTCAACTTAGTCCACTTCGTCAACTTCGTCCACTTCCACTACTTCCTACACTTCGTGCACTTCGTCGACTCCTTCATCTTCTTCTTCCACTTCCTCCACTTCGTCGCCTTCTTCCACTTCGTCCACTTCCTCCACTTCCTCAAATTGTCCACTTCCTCCACTTTCTCCACTTCATTCACTTCTTGCACTTCTTCCACTTCGTCAACTTCTTCCACTTCGTCCACTTCGTCCACCTCGTCCACTTCGTCCACCTATTCCACTTCGTCCACTTCATCCACTTCTTCCACGTCGTCAACATCGTCCACTTCGTTCACTTGGTCCACTTCGTCCATTTCGTTCAATTCGTCCTCCTCGTCGACTTCGTCCACTTCGTCCATTTCGTCCACTTCCTCGACTTCGTCCACTTAGTCATGTTCGTCCACTTCCTCTACTTCCTCTAGTTCGTCCACTTCCTGCACTTCGTCCACTTGCTCCATTACGTCCATTTCCTCAGTTCCTCCAGTTCCTCCACTTCGTCCACTTCCTCCATTTCGTCCACTTCGTGCAATTCGTTTCTTCGTCTACTTCCTCCATTTCGTCCACTTCCTCCACTTCCGCCACTTCCTGCACTTGTCATCTCTGTCCACTTCGTCAGCTTCGTGTACCTCGTCACCTTCCTCCACCTGCTCCACTTCGTCATCTTCCTCCACTTCGTCCACTTCGTCCTTTTCGTCCACTTCTCCATCTTCTTCTTCCACTTCGTCCACTTCGTGCAATTCGTCAACTTCGTCAAGTTCGTCCCCTTCGTCCACTTCGTTCACTTCCTTCGCTTCCTCGACTTCGTCAACTTCTTCCACTTCGTCCTCTTCTTCAACTTCGTCCACTTCCTCCACTTCCTCATACCATCTACATCCTCCACTTCCTCCACTTCATTCACTTCCTGCACTTCTTCCACTTACGTCCACTTCCTTCACTTCGTCCACTTCATCCACTTCGTCAACTTCGTCGACTTCGTCCATTTCGTCCACTTCATCAAGTTCGTCCACTTCCTTCACTTGCTCCACTTTTTGCACTTCCTCCACTTCGTCCACTTCCTTCACTTCGTCCACTTCGTGCACTTCGTCCACTTCGTCCACTTCGTCCACTTCGCCCACTTCATCCACGTCGTCCACTTCGTCCCATTCGTCCACTTCGTCCACTTCTTCCACTTCGTCCACTTCGTTGTCTTCGTCCACTTCCTCCACTTACTCCACTTCCTCAACTTCCTCCACTTCGTCAATTTTGTCCCCTTTGTCCACTTCCTCCACTTCGTCCACTTCCTCCACTTCGTAAACTTCTTCCACTTCGTCCACTTCCTCCACTTCCTCGACTTCGTCCACTTAGTCATGTTCGTCCACTTCCTCTACTTCCTCTAGTTCGTCCACTTCTTCCACTTCCTGCACTTCGTCCACTTGCTCCATTCGTCCATTTCCTCCACTTCCTCCAGTTCCTCCACTTCGTCCACTTCCTCCACTTCCTCCACTTCGTCCACTTCGTCAATCGTTCTTCGTCCACTTTCGTCCACTTCCTCACTTCCTCCACTTCGTCCACTTCCTCCACTTCCTCCACTTCGTCCACTTCCTCCACTTCGTCCACTTCGTCCACTTCGTCAATTCGTTCTCTTCGTCGACTTCGTCCACTTCCTCCACTTCCGTCCACTTCCTCCACTTCGTCATCTTCGTCCACTTCGTCCACTTCCTCACTTCCTCCACTTCGTCCACTTCTTCACTCTCACTTCGTCCACTTCCTCCACTTCGTCCACTTCCTCCACTTCCTCCACTTCGTCAACTTCGTCCACTTCGTCCACTTCGTCCACTTCGTCCACTTCGTCCACTTCGTCACTTCGTCCACTTCGTCCACTTCCTCCACTTCTCCACTTCGTCACTTCCTCCACTTCGTCCACTTCGTCCACTTCCTCCACTTCTCCACTTCTCTCCACTTCGTCCACTTCGTCCACTTCGTCCACTTCGTCCACTTCGTCACTTCGTCCACTTCGTCCACTTCCTCCACTTCCTCCACTTCCTCCACTTCGTCCACTTCTCCACTTCGTCCACTTCCTCCACTTCGTCCACTTCTCCACTTCCTCCACTTCCTCCACTTCGTCACTTCCGCACTTCTTCCACTTCGTCAACTTCTCCACTTCCTCCACTTCGTCCACTTCGTCCACTTCGTCCACTTCGTCCACTTCTCACTTCGTCCACTTCCTCCACTTCTCCACTTCGTCCACTTCGTCCACTTCGTCCACTTCCTCCACTTCCTCCACTTCGTCCACTTCGTCCACTTCGTCCACTTCGTCAACTTCGTCCACTTCCTCCACTTCGTCCACTTCGTCCACTTCGTCCACTTCCTCCACTTCGTCCACTTCTCCACTTCGTCCACTTCGTCCACTTCTCCACTTCGTCCACTTCCTCACTTCGTCCACTTCGTCCACTTCGTCCACTTCTCCACTTCCTCCACTTCGTCCACTTCGTCCACTTCGTCAACTTCGTCCACTTCCTCCACTTCGTCCACTTCCTCCACTTCGTCCACTTCCTCCACTTCGTCAACTTCGTCCACTTCCTCCACTTCCTCCACTTCGTCCACTTCGTCCACTTCTCCACTTCGTCCACTTCGTCCACTTCGTCCACTTCCTCCACTTCCTCCACTTCCTCCACTTCGTCCACTTCGTCCACTTCGTCAACTTCGTCCACTTCCTCCACTTCTCCACTTCCTCCACTTCCTCCACTTCGTCCACTTCGTCCACTTCTCCACTTCCTCCACTTCGTCCACTTCGTCAACTTCGTCCACTTCGTCCACTTCGTCACTTCCTCCACTTCCTCCACTTCGTCAACTTCGTCCACTTCCTCCACTTCCTCCACTTCCTCCACTTCTTCCACTTCGTCCACTTCGTCCACTTCTTCAACTTCGTCCACTTCCTCCACTTCGTCAACTTCATCCACTTCGTCCACTTCGTCCACTTCGTCCACTTCGTCCACTTCCTCCACTTTCTCCACTTCCTCAACTCGTCATTCCTCCACTTCCTCCACTTCTCACTCCTCCACTTCGTCCACTTCGTCACTTCGTCCACTTCCTCCACTTCGTCCACTTCGTCAACTTCGTCCACTTCGTCCACTTCCTCCACTTCCTCCACTTCGTCAACTTCTCCACTTCGTCCACTTCGTCCACTTCGTCCACTTCCTCCACTTCGTCCACTTCGTCCACTTCCTCCACTTCGTCCACTTCCTCCACTTCGTCAACTTCCTCCACTTCCTCCACTTCTTCACTTCCTCCACTTCTTCCACTTCGTCAACTTCGTCCACTTCCTCCACTTCTCTCCACTTCGTCCACTTCGTCAACTTCGTCCACTTCGTCAACTTCGTCCACTTCGTCCACTTCGTCCACTTCCTCCACTTCCTCCACTTCGTCAACTTCGTCCACTTCGTCCACTTCGTCCACTTCCTCCACTTCGTCAAGTTCGTCCACTTCGTCCACTTCGTCACTTCGTCCACTTCCTTCACTTCCTCAACATCGTCCATTTCATCCTTTCCTCCACTTCTTCACTTCCTCCACTTCTTCTACTTCGTCAACTTTATCCACTTCCTCCACTTCGTCCACTTCGTCAACTTCATCCACTTCCTCCACTTCGTCAACTTCGTCCACTTCCTCCACTTCCTCCACTTCGTCCACTTCGTCCACTTCGTCCACTTCGTCCACTTCCTCCACTTCGTCCACTTCTTCCACTTCCTCCGCTTTGTCCACTTCTTCACTTCCTCCACTTCTTCCACTTCGTCAACTTCGTCCACTTCCTCCACTTCGTCAACTTCGTCCACTTCGTCCACTTCGTCAACTTCGTCCACTTCGTCCACTTCCTCCACTTTGTCCACTTCGTCCACTTCGTCTACTTCCTCCACTTCGTCCACTTCCTCCACTTCTTCCACTTCCTCCACTTCGTCCACTTCCTCCACTTCCTCCACTTCGTCCACTTCGTCAACTTCGTCCACTTCCTCCACTTTGTCCTCTTCGTCCACTTCCTCCACTTCCTCCACTTCGTCACTTCGTCCACTTCGTCCACTCCGTCTACTTCCTCCATTTCCTCCACTTCCTCCACTTCCTCCACTTCCTCCACTTCCTCCACTTCTCCACTTCGTCCACTTCGTCCACTTCGTCAACTTCGTCACTTCGTCCACTTCCTCCACTTCGTCCACTTCATCCACTTCTTCACTTCCGTCCACTTCGTCCAATTCGTCAACTTCATCACGTTCATCCACTTCGTCCACTTCGTCAGTTCATCACTTCGTCCACTTCGTCCACTTCCTCCACTTCGTCCAGTTCCTCATCTCGTCCACTTCCTCCACTTCCTCCACTTCATTCACTTCCTGCACTTCTTCCACTTCGTCAACTTCGTCCAGTTTGTCCACTTCCTCCACTTCGTCCACTTACTCCACTTCGTCAACTTCGTCCACTCCGTCCATTTCGTCCACTTCGTCAAGTTCGTCCACTTCCTCCACTTCGTCCAATTTGTCCACTTGGTCCACTTCCTCCACTTGGTCCACTTCCTGCACTTCGTCCACTACGTCCACTTCGTCAACTTCTCCCACTTCCTCCACTTTCTCCACTTCGTCCACATCGTCAACTTCGTCCACTTCGTGCCCTTCGCCTGTTCGTCCACTTCCTCCACTTCGTCCGCTTCGTCATGTTTGTCCACTTCCTGTACTTCCTCCACTTCCTCCACTTCCTCCACGTCCTCCACTTCGTTAACTTCGTCCACTTCGTCAACTTCGTCCACTTCGTCAACTTCGTCCACTTCTTCAACTTCGTCCACTTCGTCAACTTCTTCCACTTCGTCCACTTCCTCACCATCGTCCACTTCATCCACTTCCTCCACTTCATTCACTTCCTGCACTTCATCCACTTCTTCCACTTTGTCAACTTCGTCCATTTCGTCCACTTCGCCAAGTTTGTCCACTTCCTCCACTTCCTCCACTTCCTCAACATCGTCAACTTCATCCAGTTCGCCAAGTTTGTCCACTTCCTTGACTTCCTCCACTTCATCTACTTCGTCAAGTTCGTCCCCTTAGTCCACTTCCTCTACTTCCTCCACTTCGTCCACTTCCTCTAGTTGCTCCACTCCCTCCTCTTCGTCCACTTCCTCCACTCCCTCCTCTTCCTCCACTTCCTCCACTTCTTCCACTTCGTCCAATTCGTCAACTTCATCAAGTTCCTCCCCTTCGTCCACTTAATCAGCTTCGTCAACTTCGTCCCCTTCGTCCACTTCCTCCACTTCCTCATTTCGTCCACTTCCTCCACTTCGTCAACTTCGTCCACATCGTCAACTTCGTCTACTTAATCCAATTCCTCCACTTCTTCTACTTCCTCCACTTCCTCCACTTTGTCCACTTCGTCCACTTCATCCACTTCGTCCACTTCGTCAAGTTCGTCCACTTCGTCCACTTCCTCAACTTCCTCCACATCCTCCACTTCCTCCACTTCCTCCACCTCGTCAACTTCGTCCATTTCGTCCACCTCGTCAAGTTCTTCACTTCCTCGACTTCTTCCACATCCTCCACTTCCTCCACTTCCTCCACCTCGTCAACTTCGTCCATTTCGTCCACCTCGTCAACTTCGTCCATTCCGTCCACCTCGTCAACTTCGTCAAGTTCCTCCCCTTCGTCCACTTAATCAACTTCGTCAACTTCGTCCCCTTCGTCCACTTCCTCAATTTCGTCCACTTCCTCCACTTCGTCAACTTCGTCCACGTCGTCAACTTCGTCTACTTAATCAAGTTCCTCCACTTCCTCTACTTCCTCCACTTCCTCCACTTCGTCCAATTCGTCCACTTCGTCCGCTTCGTCAAGTTCGTCCACTTCGTCCACTTCCTCGACTTCCTCCACATCCTCCACTTCCTCCACTTCCTCCACCTCGTCAACTTCGTCCATTTCGTCCACCTCGTCAAGTTCGTCCACTTCGTCCACTTCCTCGACTTCTTCCACATCCTCCATTTCCTCCACTTCCTCCACCTCTTCAACTTCGTCCACTTCGTTCATTTCGTCCACCTCGTCAACTTCGTCCACTTCGTCCACTTCCTCCACTTCGTCAAGTTCGTCCACTTCCTCCACTTTCTCCACTTCCTCAACATCGTGCATTCCCTACACTTCCTCCACTTCCTCCACTTCATTCACTTCCTCCACTTCGTCCACTTCGTCCCCTTCGTCCATTTCCTCCTCTTCGTCAAGTTCGTCCACTTTGTCCCCTTGCTCAACATCGTCCATTTCCTCCTTTTCCTCCACTTCATTCACTTCCTCCACTTCTTTTACTTCCTCCACTTCGTCCACCTCGTCCACTTCGTCAACCTCATCCACTTCCTTCACTTCGTCCACTTCGTCAACCTCTTCCACTTCCTCCACTTCCTCCACTTCGTCCATTTCGTCCACTTCGTCAACTTCGTCCATTTCCTCCACTTCGTCAACTTCGTCGAATTCGTCCCCTTCGTCCACTTCCTCCACTTCGTCAAGTTCTTCCACTTTGTCCACTTCGTCAACTTCGTCTACTTCCTCCACTTGCTCAACATCGTCCATTTCCTCCTTTTCCTCCACTTCATTCACTTCCTCCACTTCGTCCACTTCGTCAACCTCATCCACTTCATCCACTTCGTCCACTTCGTCAAGTTTGTCAACTTCCTCCACTTTGTCCGCTTCGTCCACTTTGACGACTTCGTCCACTTCGACGACTTCGTCCACTTCGTCTACTTCATCCACTTCCTCCACTTTGTCCTCTTCGTCCAATTCGTCCACTTGCTCCACTTCCTCCACTTCGTCAACTTCGTCCACTCTGTCTACTTCCTCCATTTCCTCCACTTCGTCCCCTTCGCTCACTTCGTCCACTTCCTTCACTTCCTCCACTTCGTCAACTTCGTCCACCTCGTCCACTTCGTCAACTTCGTTTACTCCGTCCACTTCCTCCACTTCCTCAACTTCGTCCTCCTCGTCCACTTCGTCATCTTCTTCGTCCACTTTGTCCAATTCGTCAACTTCATCAAGTTCATCCCCTCCGTCAAGTTCGTCAATTTCGTCCCCTTCGTCCACTTCGTCCACTTCCTCCACTTTGTAAACTTATTCCACTTCGTCCACTTCGTCAACTTCGTCCACTTCCTCAGCATCGTCCACTTCCTCCACTTCCTCCACTTCATTCACTTCCTGCACTTCATCCACTTCGTCCACTTCGTCAACTTCGTCCATTTCGTTCACTTCGCCAAGTTTGTCCACTTCGCAAAGTTTGTCCATTCGTCCACGTCGTCACTTAGTCAACTTTGTCCACTACATCCTTTACGTCCACTTCCTCGAATTCCTCCACTTCATCTACTTCGTCAAGTTCGTCGCCTTACTACACTTCCTCTACTTCCTCCACTTCCTCCACTTTGTCCACTAACTCCAGTTCCTCCACTCCCTGCTCTTCGTCCACTTCCTCCACTTCCTCCACTTCGTCCACTTCTTCATCTTCTTCTTCCCCTACGTCCACTTCGTCCAATTCGTCAACTTCGTCAAGTTCCTCCCCTTCGTCCACATAATCAACTTCGTCAACTTCGTCCCCTTCGTCCACTTCCTCCACTTCGTCCACTTCCTCCACTTCCTCAACTTCGTCCACTTCATCCACTTCCTTCACTTCATTCACTTCCTGCACTTCTTCCACTTCGTCCACTTCCTCCACTTTGTCCACTTCGTCCACTGCTTCCACTTCGTCCACTTCTTCCACTTCGTCCATTTCCTCCACTTCTTCCACTTCGTGCACTTCATCAACTTTGTCCACTTCGTCAACTTCTTCCACTTCAACCACTTCCTCCACTTCTTCCACTCCGTCCACATCGTCAACTTCGTCAAATTCGTCCACTTCGTCCACTTCGTCCACTTCGTCCTCTTCATCCACTTCGTCCAATTCGTCCACTTCGTCCACTTCTTCCACTTTGTCCGCTTCGTCCACTCCGGCCACTTCGTCCACTTCGTCCACTTCGTCATGTCGGTCCACTTCCTCCACTTCCTCTACTTCCTCCACTTCCTCCACTTCCTCCACTTCCTCAATTTTGTCCACATGCTCCACTTCCTCCACTTCGTGCACTTCGTCAACTTCGTCAACTTTTTCCACTTCAACCACTTTGTCCACCTCCTCCACTTCGTGCACTCGTCTACTTCGTCAACTTCATCCACGTCGTCCACTTCGTCAGCTCCTCCACTTCCTCTATTTCCTCCACTTCATCTACTTCGTCCACTTCGTCCACTTCCTCAATTTCGTCCACTTCCTCCACTTCGTCAACTTCGTCCACTTCGTCAACTTCGTCCACTTCGTCAACTTCGTCTACTTCCTCCACTTCCTCCACTTCTTCTATTTCCTCCACTTCGTTCACTTCGTCCACTTCGTCACTTCGTCCACTTCGTCAACTTCGTCAACTTCCTCCACATCGTCCACTTCGTCCACTTCTTCCACTTCCTCCACTTCCTCCACTTCATCCACTTTCTCCACTTCGTCCACTTCCTCCACTTCTTCCTCTTCGTCCACTTCGTCCACTTCGTCCACTTCATCCACTTCGTCAAGTTCGTCCACTTCGTCCACTTCCTCGACGTCCTCCAATTCGTCCACTTCCTCCACTTCCTCCACTTCATCCATTTCGTCCACTTCCTCCACTTCGTCAACTTCATCCACTTTGTCCATTTCGTCTACTTCTTCCACTTCCTCCACTTCCTCCACTTCGTCCAATTTTCACATCTTCAATTCGTCCTCTTTGTCCAGTTCGTCAACTTCGTCAACTTCGTCCACTTCCTCCACTTCGTCAACTTCTTCCACTTCGTCCACTTCCCCCACTTCGTCCACTTCGTCAACTTCGTCCACATCCTCCACTTCGTCCAGTTCTTCCACTTCATGCACTTCGTCCACTTCCTCCACTTCCTCCACTCCGTCCGTTCGAACACTTCGTCCATTTCGTCCATCTCGTCAAGTTCGTCCACTTCCTCCACTTCCTCCACTTCCTCCACTTCCTCCACATCCTCCACTTCCTCAACATCGTCCATTTCCTCCACTTCCTCCACTTTCTCCACTTTCTCCACTTCGTCCACTTCGTCCACTTCGTCAAGTTCATGCACTTCCTCCACTTCCTCCACTTCGTCCACTTTGTCCATTTCGTCTACTTCCTCCACTTCCTCAACTTCCTCCATTTCCTCCACTTCCTCCACTTCTCCACTTCCTCCACTTCCTCCACTTCGTCCACTTCTTCATCTTCTTCTTCCACTTCGTCAACTTCGTCAAGTTCGTCCACTTCGTCAACTTCGTCCCTTCGTCCACTTCGTCCACTTCCTCTGCTTCCTCACTTTGTCAATTCTTCCACTTCGTCCACTTCTTCCATTTCCTCATCACCGTCCACTTCCTCCACTTCGTCAACTTCCTCCACTTCTTCCACTTCGTCAACTTCGTCCACTTCTTCATCTTCTTCTTCCACTCGTCCACTTCGTCCACTTCGTCCACTTCGTCAACTTTGTCCACTTCGTCCCCTTCGTCCACTTCCTCCACTTCGTCAACTTCTTCCACTTCGTCCACTTCGTCAATGTCCTCCACTTCCTCCACTTCCTCCACTTCGTCCACTTCCTCCACTTCTTCCACTTCCTCCACTTCGTCACTTCGTCCACTTCTCCACTTCGTCCACTTCGTCCACTTCGTCAACTTCTGTCCACTTCCTCCACTTCCTCCACTTCGTCCACTTCCTCCACTTCCTCCACTTCATCCACTTCCTCCACTTCCTCCACTTCGTCCATTTCCTCCACTTCATTCACTTCCTCCACTTCGTCCACTTCGTCAACTTCCTCCACTTCGTCCACTTCCTCCACTTCGTCCACTTCCTCCACTTCGTCCACTTCCTCCACTTCGTCAACTTCGTCCACTTCCTCCACTTCGTCCACTTCGTCCACTTCTTCCACTTCCTCCACTTCGTCCACTTCGTCCACTTCTCCACTTCGTCCACTTCCTCCACTTCCTCCACTTCGTCCACTTCGTCAACTTCGTCCACTTCGTCCACTTCGTCCATCTTCGTCCACTTTGTCCACTTCGTCCACTTCGTCCACTTCCTCCACTTCCTCCACTTCGTCCACTTCGTCCACTTCGTCAACTTCGTCCACTTCGTCCACTTCTCACTTCCACTCGTCCCTCCACTTCCTCCACTTCTCCACTTCCTCCACTTCGTCCACTTCGTCCACTTCCTCCACTTCCTCCACTTCGTCCACTTCCTCCACTTCGTCCACTTCGTCCACTTCTTCCACTTCTTCATCTTCTTCTTCCACTTCGTCCAATTCGTCAACTTCGTCAACTTCGTCCACTTCCTCCACTTCCTCCACTTCGTCAACTTCTTCCACTTCGTCACTTCGTCAACTTCGTCCACTTCTTCCACTTCGTCAACTCGTCCACTTCCTCCACTTCGTCCACTTCGTCAACTTCGTCCACTTCGTCCACTTCGTCCACTTCCTCAACTTCGTCCACTTCGTCCACTTCCTCCACTTCGTCACTTCCTCCACTTCGTCCACTTCGTCAACTTCGTCCACTTCGTCCACTTCGTCACTTCGTCCACTTCCTCCACTTCCTCCACTTCGTTCACTTCCTCCACTTCCTTCACTTCGTCCACTTCGTCCACTTCGTCCACTTCCTCCACTTCGTCCACTTCCTCCACTTCGTCCACTTCGTCACTTCGTCCACTTCGTCAACTTCGTCCACTTCCTCCACTTCGTCCACTTCTCCACTTCCTCCACTTCCTCCACTTCGTCAACTTCGTCCACTTCGTCCACTTCGTCACTTCTTCAGTTCGTCCACTTCGTCCACTTCGTCCACTTCCTCCACTTCCTCGACTTCGTCAACTTCTTCCACTTCGTCCACTTCGTCCACTTCGTCCACTTCCTCCACTTCCTCCACTTCCTCCACTTCGTCCACTTCGTCCACTTCGTCCACTTCGTCCACTTCCTCCACTTCCTTCACTTCTCCACTTCGTCCACTTCGTCAACTTCGTCCACTTCGTCCACTTCGTCCACTTCCTTCACTTCTCCACTTCTTCCACTTCGTCCACTTCGTCCACTTCGTCCACTTCCTCCACTTCGTCCAGTTCGTCCACTTCGTCCACTTCGTCCACTTCGTCCACTTCGTCCACTTCGTCCACTTCGTCCACTTCGTCCATTCGTCCACTTCCTCCACTTCGTCCACTTCGTCTTCGTCCACTTCCTCCACTTCCTCCACTTCATCCACTTCGTCAACTTCGTCCACTTCGTCCACTTCGTCCACTTCCTCCACTTCGTCCACTTCGTCCACTTCGTCCACTTTCTCCACTTCGTCCACTTCGTCCACTTCGTCCACTTCGTCAACTTCTTCACTTCGTCCACTTCCTCCACTTCGTCCACGTCGTCACTTCTCCACTTCGTCCACTTCGTCCACTTCGTCCACTTCGTCCACTTCGTCCACTTCGTCAACTTCGTCCACTTCGTCCACTTCGTCACTTCGTCCACTTCCTCCACTTCCTCTACTTCCTCCACTTCTCCACTTCCTCCACTTCGTCCACTTCCTCCACTTCCTCCACTTCGTCCACTTCGTCCACTTCGTCCACTTCCTCCACTTCCTCCACTTCGTCCACTTCGTCCACTTCGTCAACTTCGTCCACTTCCTCCACTTCGTCCACTTCCTCCACTTCGTCCACTTTCCTCCACTTCGTCCACTTCGTCACTTCCTCCACTTCGTCCACTTCGTCCACTTCGTCCACTTCGTCACTTCGTCCACTTCGTCCACTTCGTCCACTTCGTCCACTTCCTCCACTTCGTCAACTTCGTCCACTTCCTCCACTTTCTCCACTTCTTCACTTCGTCCACTTCCTCCACTTCGTCCACTTCCTCCACTTCGTCCACTTCGTCCACTTCGTCCACTTCCTCCACTTCGTCCACTTCCTCCACTTCCTCCACATCCTCCACTTCGTCCACTTCGTCCACTTCCTCCACTTCCTCCACTTCCTCCACTTCATCCACTTCCTCAACTTCGTCCACTTCCTCCACTTCGTCCACTTCGTCCACTTCGTCAATTCTTCCATTCGTCCACTTCGTCAAGTTCGTCCACTTCGTCCACTTCCTCCACTTCCTCCACTTCGTCCACTTCTGTCCACTTCCTCCACTTCGTCCACTTCGTCCACTTCGTCCACTTCGTCCACTTCGTCCACTTCGTCCACTTCGTCCACTTCTTCCACTTCGTTCACTTCGTCCACTTCCTCCACTTCGTCTACTTCTTCCACTTCCTCCACTTCATCCATTTCCTCCACTTCCTCCACTTCGTCAACTTTGTCCACTTCGTCCACTTCGTCCACTTCGTCAAGTTCGTCCACTTCCTCCACTTCGTCCACTTCGTCCACTTCCTCCACTTCCTCCACTTCTTCCACTTCGTCCACTTCTCCACTCTTCCTTCTCCACTTCGTCCACTTCGTCCACTTCGTCCACTTCGTCCACTTCCTCCACTTCCTCCACTTCATCATTCGTCACTTCCTCCATTTCCTCCACTTCGTCCAGTTCTTCCACTTCCTCCACTTCCTCCACTTCGTCCACTTCGCCACTTCGTCACTTCGTCACTTCGTCCACTTCGTCAACTTCTTCCACTTCCTCCACTTCGTCCACTTCCTCCACTTCCTCCACTTCGTCAACTTCTGTCCACTTCGTCCACTTCGTCCACTTCGTCCACTTCTCCACTTCGTCAAGTTCGTCCACTTCGTCCACTTCCTGCACTTCGTCCACTTCCTCCACTTCCTCCACTTCGTCCACTTCTCCACTTCTCCACTTCGTCCACTTCCTCCACTCATCACTTCCTCCACTTCCTCCATTTCCTCCACTTCATTCACTTCGTCCACTTCGCCCACTTCTTTATCTTCCTCCACTTCGTCCACTTCGTCCAGTTCCTCCACTTCGTCCACTTCGTCAACTTCGTCCACTTTGTCCATTTCGTCCACTTTGTCCACTTCGTCCACTTTGTCATCTTCGTCCACTTCCTCCATTTCGTCCACTTCCTCCACTTCGTCAACTTCGCCCACTTCCTCCACTTCCTCTCCTCTTCGTCCACTTCCTCCACTTCGTCCTCTTCGTCCACTTCTTCATCTTCTTCTTTCACTTCGTCCACTTCGTCAACTTCGTGAAGTTCGTCCCCTTCTTCCACTTCGTGCACTTCGTCGACTTCGTCCAATTTCTCCACTTCCTCAACATCGTCCACCTTCCTCCACTTCCTCCACTTCCTCCACTTCCTCCACTTCGTCCACTTCTTCCACTTCGTCCACTTCCTCCACTTCATCCACTTCATCAATTCTTCTTCCACTTCGTCCAATTCATCCTCCTCATCCACTTCGTCAAGTTCGTGCACTTCGTCCACTTCGTCAAGTTCTTGCACTTCGTCAACTTCCTTCACTTCCTCAATATCGTCTACTTCCTCCACTTCCTCCACTTCATTCCACTTCCTCCACTTCTTCCACTTCGTCATTTCGTCCACTTCCTCCACTTCGCCAACTTCGTCCACTTCGTCCACTTCGTCCACTTCCTCACTTCCTCCACTTCCTCAACATCGTCCACTTCCTCCACTTCCTCCACTTCATTCACTTCGTCCACTTCGTCAACTCTGTCCACTTCTCACTTCGTCCACTTCTTCAAGTTCGTCCACTTCCTCCACTTCGTCCATTTCGTCCACTTCGTCAAGTTCGTCCTCTTACTCCACTTCCTCCATTTCGTCCATTTCCTCCTCTTCCTCCACTTCCTCCACTTCGTCCATTCGTCCACTTTGTCCACTTCGTCAACTTCGTCCATTTCATCTTCTTCATCCATTTCGTCCACTTCGTCAAGTTCGTCCCATTCGTCCACTTCATCACTTCCTCCACTTCTTCCACTTCGTCAACTTCGTCCACTCCCTCCACTTCATCCACTTCGTCATTCGTCCACTTCGTCACTTCGTCCACTTCGTCACTTCGTCCACTTCCTCCACTTCCACCATGTCCTCCACTTCCTCCATTTCGTCCACTTCCTCCACTACGCCCACTTCGCCCACTTCATCCACTTCATCCACTTCCTTAACTTCGTCCACTTCTTCTACTTCCTCCACTTCCTCCGCTTCGTCCACTTCGTCCACTTCGTCCATTTCGTCCACTTCGTCCACTTCGTCCACTTCGTTCACTTCGTCCACTTCCTCCACTTCTTCATCTTCTTCTGCATTTTGTCCACTTCGTCAACTTCGTCCCTTTCGTCCACTTCCTCCACTTGCTCCACTTCGTCAACTTCTTCCACCTCGTCCGCTTCCTCCATTTCCTCAATATCATCTACTTCCTCCACTTTCTCCACTTCCTCCACTTCATTCACTTCCTTCACTTCTTCCACTTCGTCAACTTCGTCTACTTTCTCCACTTCCTCACTTCGTCAACTTCGTCCATTTCGTCCACTTCGTCAACTTCGTCCACTTCCTCAACTTCGCCCACTTCCTCCACTTCCTTCCACTTCCTCCACTTCATTCACTTCCTCCCCTTCTTCCACTTCATCAACTTTGTCAACTTCGTCCACTTCGTTAACTTCGTCCACTTCGTCCATTTCCTCCACTTCGTCAAGTTCGTCCACTTCCTCCACTTCCTTCCTCCACTTCCTCCAGTTCGTCCACTTCCTCCACTTCGCCCACTTCCTCGACTTCCTGCACTTCATCCACTTCCATCACTTCGTCCACTTCTTCCACTTTGTCCACTTCCTCCACTTCGTCGCACTTCGTCCACTTCCTCCACTTCCTCCACTTCCTCCACTTCGTCCACTTCTTCATCTTCTTCTTACACTTTATCCAATTCGTCCACTTCGTCAAGTTCGTGCACTTCGTCAACTTCGTCCACTTCATCCACTTCCTCCACTTCCTCCACTTCTTCCACTTCCTCTACTTCCTCCACTTCATCCACTTCGTCCACTTCTCATCTTCTTCTTCCACTTCGTCCATTTCGTCCACTTACTTCACTTCGTCCACTTCTTTAACTTCGTCCACTTCCTCCACTTCTTCCACTTCACCTTCTTCTTCCACTTCGTCCACATCCTTCACTTCGTCCACTTCTTCATCTTCTTCTGGCATTTCGTCCACTTCATCCGCTTCGTCACTTTCGTCCACTTCATCCACTTCCTCCACTTCGTCAACTTCTTCCACTTCCTCCACTTCCTCAATATCGTCTACTTCATTCACTTCCTCCACTTCTTCCGCTTCTTCAACTTCGTCCACTTCCTCGAATTCCTCCAGTTCCTCAACTTCGTCCACTTCGTCCACTTCCTCAATATCGTCTACTTCCTCCACTTCATCCACTTCATTCACTTCCTCCACTTCTTCCACTTCGTCAACTTCGTCCACTTCGCCAACTTCGTCCACTTCGTCAAGTTCGTCCACTTCCTCCACTTCGTCCACTTCCTCCACTTTGTCAAGTTCGTCCACTTCCTACACTTCCTCCCCTTCCTCCACTTCTTCCACTTCGTTCATTTTGTCCACTTCGTCAAGTTCGTCCACTTCCTCCACTTTGTCCGCTTCCTCCACTTCGTCCAGTTCGCCCACTTCGCCATTCTCCATTTCCTCCACTTCATCCACTTCCTTCACTTCGTCCACTTCTTCATCTTGTTCTGCCATTTCATCCACTTCGTCCACTTCGTCAACTTCGTCCCTTTCGTCCACTTCGTACACTTCCTCCACGTCCTCCACTTCGGCAACTTCTTCCAATTAGTCCACTTCCTCCACTTCCTCATTATCGTCTACTTCCTCCACTTCCTCGACTTCATTCACTTCCTCCACTTCTTCCACTTCCTCAACTTCCTCCACTTCCTCAACTTCGTCCACTTCCTCCACTTCCTCTGCTTCCTCCACTTCGTCCATTTCCTCCACTTCATCCACTTCCTCCATTTCCTCCACTTCCTCCATTTCTTCCACTTCGTCCATTTCCTCCACTTCATCCATATCGTCAAGTTCGTCCACTTCATCCACTTAGTCCAATTCCCCCACTTCCTCCACTTCCTCCCCTTCCTCAACTTTATCCACTTCGTCCACTTCCTCCATTTCGTACACTTCATCTACTTGTCCCACTTCGACCACTTCAACCACTTCGTCCACTTCGTCAACTTCTTCCACTTCGTTAACTTCCTTCACTTCCTCCACTTCCTCCATTTTATCCACTTCGTCCACTTTTTCCACTACTTCATCTTTTTCGTCCACTTCCTTCACTTCCCAAACTTCCTCCATTCTTCGTCGACTTCCTCAGCTTCGTCCACTTCCTCCACTTGATCCACTTCATCCACTTCCTCCTTTTCGTCAACTTCGAACACTTCGTCCCCTGCGTCCACTTCCTCAACTTCATCCACTTCGTCGACTTGGTCCACTTTGTCATCTTCGTCAAATTCGTGCACTTCGTCCACTTCCTCCACTTCGTCAACTTCGTCCACTTCTTCCACTTCCTCCACTTCCTCCACATCAACGACTTTGTCCACTTCGTCCACTTCTTCATCTTTTTCTTCCACTTCGTCCAATTCGTCCACTTCGTGCAGTTCGTCAATTTCGTGCACTACGTGCACTACGTCAAGTTCGTGCACTTCGTGAACTTCGCCCACTTCCTCCAATTCAACTATTTCCTCCACTTCCTCCAATTCCTCTATTTCCTCCACTTCCTCCATTTCATCCACTTCGTCTACTTCTTCATCTTTTTCTTCCATTTCGTCCACTTCGTCAACTTCGTCAAATTCGGCCACTTCCTCCACTTCCTCCACTTCGTCAACTTCTTCCACTTCGTGCACTACGTCAACTTCGTCCACTTCCTCACATCGTCACTTCGTCCACTTCCTCCACCTCCTCCACTTCCTCCACTTCCTTCACTTCATCCACTTCTTCCACTTCGTCCATTTCCTCCACTTCATCCACTTCTTCAAATTCTTCTTCCACTTCGTCCAATTCATCCTCTTCGTCCACTTCGTCAAGTTCTTGCACTTCTACAACTTCCTCCACTTCCTCCACTTCATCCACTTGGTCCACTTCTTCATCTTCTTCTGCCATTTCGTCCACTTCGTCAAGTTCGTCCCTTTCGTCAACATCCTCCACTTCCTCCACCTCGTCAACTTCTTCCACTTCGTTCACTTCCTCCACTACGTCAATATCGTCTACTTCATCCACTTCCTCCACTTCATTCATTTCCTCCGCTTCTTCCACTTCGTCAACTTCGTCAACTTTGTCCACTTCCTCCACTTCATCAAGTTCGTCCACTTCCTCCACATCGTCCATTTCGTCCACTTTGACAAGTTCATCTACTTCCTACACTTCCTCCACTTCGTCCACTTCGTCAACTTCTTCCACTTCTTCATCTTCTTCTACCATTTCATCAACTTCGTCCACTTCGTCCATTTCGTCCACTTCGTCAAGTTCGTCCACTTCTTCCACTTCGTCCACTTCCTCCACTTCCTCCACTTCGCCCACTTCCTCCACTTCCTCCACTTCATCCACTTACTTCACTTCGTCCACTTCTTGCACTTCGTCCATTTCCTCCACTTCCACCACTTCATCCACTTCGTCCACTTCTTCATCTTCTTCTGCCATTTTGTCCACTTCGTCAACTTCGTCCCTTTCGTCCACTTCCTCCACTTCATATATATCGTCTACTTCCTCCACTTGCTCATTCACTTTCTCCGTTTCTTCCATTTCGTCCACTTGCTCCACTTCAACCACTTTGTCCACTTCGTCCACTTCTTCATCTTTTTCTTCCACTTCGTCCTTTTCGTCCACTTCGTGCAGTTCGTCAAGTTCGTGCACTTCGTGCAACGTTCGTGCACTTCGTGAACTTCCTCCACTTCTCCTTCCTCCACTTCCTCCATTTCTTCCACTTCCTCACTTTCTCCACTTCTCTCCACTTCCTCCTCTTCGTTCACTTCGTCAACTTCCTCCACTTCGTCCACTTTCTCCGCTTTGTCCACTTTGTCTTCGGGCACTTCATCCACTTTGTTGACTTCTTCATCTTCTTCGTCCACTTCGTCCACTTTCGTCCACTTCCTCCACTTCATCCACTTCCTCCACTTCCTCCGCTTCCTCCACTTCGTCAACTTCGTCCCTTCCTCCACTTCGTCCACTTCGTCCACTTCCTCCACTTCCTCCACTTCGTCCACTTCCTCCACTTACTGCACTTACTCAAATTTCTCCACTTCATCCACTTCGTCCACTTCTTTCTCTTCCTCCACTTCGTCCATTTTGCCCACTTCGTCCACTTCGTTAAGCTCGTTCACTTCGTCAACTTCGTCCACTTCCTCCACATCCTCCACTTCTTCCACTTTGTCAACTTCGCCCACTTCGTCCATGTCGTCGACTTCGTCAAGTTCATCTACTTGTCCACTTCCTCCACTTCGTCAACTTCGTCCACTTCCTCAACTTCGTCCACTTCCTCCACTTCCTCCACTTCATCCACTTCCTCCATTTCCTCCACTTCCTCCATTTCGTCCATTTCGTCCACTTCAGCCATTTCGTCCACTTCATCCACTTCGTCAAGTTCGTCCACTTCCTCCATTTCGTACACTTTGTCCCACTTGTCCCAGTTCGACCACTTCAACCACTTCGTCCACTTCGTCAACTTCTTCCACTTCGTTAACTTCCTCACTTCCTCGACTTCCTCCATTTTATCCACTTCTTCCACTTCGTCCACTTTGTCCACTACTTCATCTTTTTCGTCCACTTCCTTCACTTCCCAAACTTCCTCCACTTCCTCCACTTCGTCGACTTCCTCAACTTCGTCCACTTCCTCTACTTGATCCACTTCATCCACTTCCTCCTTTCGTCAACTTCGAACTCTTCGTCCACTTCTGAGTCCACTTCGTCAACTTCGTCCACTTCGTCGACTTGGTCCACTTTGTCATCTTCGTCAATTCGTGCACTTCTTCCACTTCGTGCACTTCGTCAACTTCGTCCACTTCCTCGACATCGTGCACTTCCTCCACTTCCTCTATTTCCTCCACTCCCTGCATTTCATCCACTTCGTCTA
>JAFNIE010000172.1:0-42500 GCA_027742785.1 Vigna reflexopilosa
TTTCAGATTTAATGGTTGGAATGCACTCTTTATATCACCAAATGACTGATGTAAAAATCTATGTGCAATAAACTTTTCATTTGGGATGGTTTTCAAGCTAGCTTAATCGGTGCGTGGTGCCAAGATTTTGTAAATTTTCAAAGTCTTGGTTTTTGAGAATTAATGGTTGGAATGCACTCTTTATACTACCAAATGACTAATGTAAAAATCTTGGTTCTTGAAATTTTTAATTTTGGTTGGTTTTCAAGCTGGCCAAATTTGGTGGTGAGACATAGTTAAGTTGGTGTTTGGTGCCAAGATTTTGGAAATTTTCAGAGTCTTGGTTTTTTAGAGTTGATGGTTGGACTGCACTCTTTATATCCCTAAATGGCTACTCTAAAAATCTTGTTCAAGAAATATTTCATTTTGGTTGGTTTTCAAGCTAACCATTTTTTGTGGTGAGACTTAGCTACGTTTGTGCTTGGTTCCAAGATTTGGGAAATTTTCAAAGTCTTCGTTTTTGAGATTTATTGGTTGAAATGCACTCTTTATATCACCAAATGACTGATGTAAAAATCTTGGTGCAATAAACTTTTCATTTTGGATGGTTTTCAAGCTAGCTTAATGTGTGCGTGGTGGAAAGATTTGGTAAATTTTCAAAGTCTTTGTTTTTGTGATTTAATTGTTGGAATGCACTCTTTATACTACCAAATGACTAATGTAAAAATCTTGGTGCATGAAATTTTTTGATTTTGGTGGGTTTTCAAGCTGGACAAATTTGGTTGTGAGACATAGCTAAGTTGGGGCTTGGTGCCAAGAGTTTGGAAATTTTCAGAGTCTTGGTTTTTGAGATTTGTTGGTTGGAATGCACTCTTTATATCCCAAAATAGCTACTATAAAAATCTTGTTCAAGAAATTTTTCGTTTTGGTTGGTTTTCAAGCTAGCCAATTTTGGTGGTGAGACTTAGCTACAGTTGTGCTTGGTGCCAATATTTTGGAAATTTTCAGAGTCTTTGTTTTGAGATTTGATGGTTGGAAGGCACTCTTTATATCCAAAAATAGCTACTATAAAAATCTTATTCAATAAATTTTTCGTTTTGGTTGGTTTTCAAGCTCGGATATTTTGGTGGTGAGACTTAGCTACGTTGGTGCTTGGTGCCAAGATTTTGGAAATTTTCAGAGTCTTGGTTTTTGAGATTTTATGGTTGGAATGCACTTTTTATATCCAGAAATAGCTACTCTAAAAATCTTGAGCAAGAAATTTTTCATTTTGGTTAGTTTTCAAGCTAGCCAATTTTGGTGGTGGGACTTAGCTACGTTTATGCTTGGTGCCAAGATTTGGGAAATTTTCAAAGTCTTCGTTTTTGAGATTTAATGGTTGGAATGCACCCTTTATATCCCAAAATATCTGGCATAAAAATCTTGTTCAAGAAATTTTTCGTTTTGGTTGGTTTTCAAGCTAGCCAGTTTTGGTGTTGAGAAGCTACAGTTGTGCTTGGTGCTAAGATTTTTTAAATTTTCAATGTCTTCGTTTTTCAGATTTAATGGTTGGAATGCACTCTTTATATCACCAAATGACTGATGTAAAAATCTATGTGCAATAAACTTTTCATTTGGGATGGTTTTCAAGCTAGCTTAATCGGTGCGTGGTGCCAAGATTTTGTAAATTTTCAAAGTCTTGGTTTTTGAGAATTAATGGTTGGAATGCACTCTTTATACTACCAAATGACTAATGTAAAAATCTTGGTTCTTGAAATTTTTAATTTTGGTTGGTTTTCAAGCTGGCCAAATTTGGTGGTGAGACATAGTTAAGTTGGTGTTTGGTGCCAAGATTTTGGAAATTTTCAGAGTCTTGGTTTTTTAGAGTTGATGGTTGGACTGCACTCTTTATATCCCTAAATGGATACTCTAAAAATCTTGTTCAAGAAATATTTCATTTTGGTTGGTTTTCAAGCTAACCATTTTTTGTGGTGAGACTTAGCTACGTTTGTGCTTGGTTCCAAGATTTGGGAAATTTTCAAAGTCTTCGTTTTTTAGATTTATTGGTTGAAATGCACTCTTTATATCACCAAATGACTGATGTAAAAATCTTGGTGCAATAAACTTTTCATTTTGGATGGTTTTCAAGCTAGCTTAATGTGTGCGTGGTGGAAAGATTTGGTAAATTTTCAAAGTCTTTGTTTTTGTGATTTAATTGTTGGAATGCACTCTTTATACTACCAAATGACTAATGTAAAAATCTTGGTGCATGAAATTTTTTGATTTTGGTTGGTTTTCAAGCTGGACAAATTTGGTTGTGAGACATAGCTAAGTTGGGGCTTGGTGCCAAGAGTTTGGAAATTTTCAGAGTCTTGGTTTTTGAGATTTGTTGGTTGGAATGCACTCTTTATATCCCAAAATAGCTACTATAAAAATCTTGTTCAAGAAATTTTTCGTTTTGGTTGGTTTTCAAGCTAGCCAATTTTGGTGGTGAGACTTAGCTACAGTTGTGCTTGGTGCCAATATTTTGGAAATTTTCAGAGTCTTTGTGTTTGAGATTTGATGGTTGGAAGGCACTCTTTATATCCAAAAATAGCTACTATAAAAATCTTATTCAATAAATTTTTCGTTTTGGTTGGTTTTCAAGCTCGGATATTTTGGTGGTGAGACTTAGCTACGTTGGTGCTTGGTGCCAAGATTTTGGAAATTTTCAGAGTCTTGGTTTTTGAGATTTTATGGTTGGAATGCACTTTTTATATCCAGAAATAGCTACTCTAAAAATCTTGAGCAAGAAATTTTTCATTTTGGTTAGTTTTCAAGCTAGCCAATTTTGGTGGTGGGACTTAGCTACGTTTATGCTTGGTGCCAAGATTTGGGAAATTTTCAAAGTCTTCGTTTTTGAGATTTAATGGTTGGAATGCACCCTTTATATCCCAAAATATCTGGCATAAAAATCTTGTTCAAGAAATTTTTCGTTTTGGTTGGTTTTCAAGCTAGCCAGTTTTGGTGTTGAGAAGCTACAGTTGTGCTTGGTGCTAAGATTTTTTAAATTTTCAATGTCTTCGTTTTTCAGATTTAATGGTTGGAATGCACTCTTTATATCACCAAATGACTGATGTAAAAATCTATGTGCAATAAACTTTTCATTTGGGATGGTTTTCAAGCTAGCTTAATCGGTGCGTGGTGCCAAGATTTTGTAAATTTTCAAAGTCTTGGTTTTTGAGAATTAATGGTTGGAATGCACTCTTTATACTACCAAATGACTAATGTAAAAATCTTGGTTCTTGAAATTTTTAATTTTGGTTGGTTTTCAAGCTGGCCAAATTTGGTGGTGAGACATAGTTAAGTTGGTGTTTGGTGCCAAGATTTTGGAAATTTTCAGAGTCTTGGTTTTTTAGAGTTGATGGTTGGACTGCACTCTTTATATCCCTAAATGGATACTCTAAAAATCTTGTTCAAGAAATATTTCATTTTGGTTGGTTTTCAAGCTAACCATTTTTTGTGGTGAGACTTAGCTACGTTTGTGCTTGGTTCCAAGATTTGGGAAATTTTCAAAGTCTTCGTTTTTTAGATTTATTGGTTGAAATGCACTCTTTATATCACCAAATGACTGATGTAAAAATCTTGGTGCAATAAACTTTTCATTTTGGATGGTTTTCAAGCTAGCTTAATGTGTGCGTGGTGGAAAGATTTGGTAAATTTTCAAAGTCTTTGTTTTTGTGATTTAATTGTTGGAATGCACTCTTTATACTACCAAATGACTAATGTAAAAATCTTGGTGCATGAAATTTTTTGATTTTGGTTGGTTTTCAAGCTGGACAAATTTGGTTGTGAGACATAGCTAAGTTGGGGCTTGGTGCCAAGAGTTTGGAAATTTTCAGAGTCTTGGTTTTTGAGATTTGTTGGTTGGAATGCACTCTTTATATCCCAAAATAGCTACTATAAAAATCTTGTTCAAGAAATTTTTCGTTTTGGTTGGTTTTCAAGCTAGCCAATTTTGGTGGTGAGACTTAGCTACAGTTGTGCTTGGTGCCAATATTTTGGAAATTTTCAGAGTCTTTGTTTTTGAGATTTGATGGTTGGAATGCACTCTTTATATCCAAAAATAGCTACTATAAAAATCTTATTCAATAAATTTTTCGTTTTGGTTGGTTTTCAAGCTCGGATATTTTGGTGGTGAGACTTAGCTACGTTGGTGCTTGGTGCCAAGATTTTGGAAATTTTCAGAGTCTTGGTTTTTGAGATTTTATGGTTGGAATGCACTTTTTATATCCAGAAATAGCTACTCTAAAAATCTTGAGCAAGAAATTTTTCATTTTGGTTAGTTTTCAAGCTAGCCAATTTTGGTGGTGGGACTTAGCTACGTTTATGCTTGGTGCCAAGATTTGGGAAATTTTCAAAGTCTTCGTTTTTGAGATTTAATGGTTGGAATGCACCCTTTATATCCCAAAATATCTGGCATAAAAATCTTGTTCAAGAAATTTTTCGTTTTGGTTGGTTTTCAAGCTAGCCAGTTTTGGTGTTGAGAAGCTACAGTTGTGCTTGGTGCTAAGATTTTTTAAATTTTCAATGTCTTCGTTTTTCAGATTTAATGGTTGGAATGCACTCTTTATATCACCAAATGACTGATGTAAAAATCTATGTGCAATAAACTTTTCATTTGGGATGGTTTTCAAGCTAGCTTAATCGGTGCGTGGTGCCAAGATTTTGTAAATTTTCAAAGTCTTGGTTTTTGAGAATTAATGGTTGGAATGCACTCTTTATACTACCAAATGACTAATGTAAAAATCTTGGTTCTTGAAATTTTTAATTTTGGTTGGTTTTCAAGCTGGCCAAATTTGGTGGTGAGACATAGTTAAGTTGGTGTTTGGTGCCAAGATTTTGGAAATTTTCAGAGTCTTGGTTTTTTAGAGTTGATGGTTGGACTGCACTCTTTATATCCCTAAATGGATACTCTAAAAATCTTGTTCAAGAAATATTTCATTTTGGTTGGTTTTCAAGCTAACCATTTTTTGTGGTGAGACTTAGCTACGTTTGTGCTTGGTTCCAAGATTTGGGAAATTTTCAAAGTCTTCGTTTTTTAGATTTATTGGTTGAAATGCACTCTTTATATCACCAAATGACTGATGTAAAAATCTTGGTGCAATAAACTTTTCATTTTGGATGGTTTTCAAGCTAGCTTAATGTGTGCGTGGTGGAAAGATTTGGTAAATTTTCAAAGTCTTTGTTTTTGTGATTTAATTGTTGGAATGCACTCTTTATACTACCAAATGACTAATGTAAAAATCTTGGTGCATGAAATTTTTTGATTTTGGTTGGTTTTCAAGCTGGACAAATTTGGTTGTGAGACATAGCTAAGTTGGGGCTTGGTGCCAAGAGTTTGGAAATTTTCAGAGTCTTGGTTTTTGAGATTTGTTGGTTGGAATGCACTCTTTATATCCCAAAATAGCTACTATAAAAATCTTGTTCAAGAAATTTTTCGTTTTGGTTGGTTTTCAAGCTAGCCAATTTTGGTGGTGAGACTTAGCTACAGTTGTGCTTGGTGCCAATATTTTGGAAATTTTCAGAGTCTTTGTTTTTGAGATTTGATGGTTGGAAGGCACTCTTTATATCCAAAAATAGCTACTATAAAAATCTTATTCAATAAATTTTTCGTTTTGGTTGGTTTTCAAGCTCGGATATTTTGGTGGTGAGACTTAGCTACGTTGGTGCTTGGTGCCAAGATTTTGGAAATTTTCAGAGTCTTGGTTTTTGAGATTTTATGGTTGGAATGCACTTTTTATATCCAGAAATAGCTACTCTAAAAATCTTGAGCAAGAAATTTTTCATTTTGGTTAGTTTTCAAGCTAGCCAATTTTGGTGGTGGGACTTAGCTACGTTTATGCTTGGTGCCAAGATTTGGGAAATTTTCAAAGTCTTCGTTTTTGAGATTTAATGGTTGGAATGCACCCTTTATATCCCAAAATATCTGGCATAAAAATCTTGTTCAAGAAATTTTTCGTTTTGGTTGGTTTTCAAGCTAGCCAGTTTTGGTGTTGAGAAGCTACAGTTGTGCTTGGTGCTAAGATTTTTTAAATTTTCAATGTCTTCGTTTTTCAGATTTAATGGTTGGAATGCACTCTTTATATCACCAAATGACTGATGTAAAAATCTATGTGCAATAAACTTTTCATTTGGGATGGTTTTCAAGCTAGCTTAATCGGTGCGTGGTGCCAAGATTTTGTAAATTTTCAAAGTCTTGGTTTTTGAGAATTAATGGTTGGAATGCACTCTTTATACTACCAAATGACTAATGTAAAAATCTTGGTTCTTGAAATTTTTAATTTTGGTTGGTTTTCAAGCTGGCCAAATTTGGTGGTGAGACATAGTTAAGTTGGTGTTTGGTGCCAAGATTTTGGAAATTTTCAGAGTCTTGGTTTTTTAGAGTTGATGGTTGGACTGCACTCTTTATATCCCTAAATGGATACTCTAAAAATCTTGTTCAAGAAATATTTCATTTTGGTTGGTTTTCAAGCTAACCATTTTTTGTGGTGAGACTTAGCTACGTTTGTGCTTGGTTCCAAGATTTGGGAAATTTTCAAAGTCTTCGTTTTTTAGATTTATTGGTTGAAATGCACTCTTTATATCACCAAATGACTGATGTAAAAATCTTGGTGCAATAAACTTTTCATTTTGGATGGTTTTCAAGCTAGCTTAATGTGTGCGTGGTGGAAAGATTTGGTAAATTTTCAAAGTCTTTGTTTTTGTGATTTAATTGTTGGAATGCACTCTTTATACTACCAAATGACTAATGTAAAAATCTTGGTGCATGAAATTTTTTGATTTTGGTTGGTTTTCAAGCTGGACAAATTTGGTTGTGAGACATAGCTAAGTTGGGGCTTGGTGCCAAGAGTTTGGAAATTTTCAGAGTCTTGGTTTTTGAGATTTGTTGGTTGGAATGCACTCTTTATATCCAAAAATAGCTACTATAAAAATCTTATTCAATAAATTTTTCGTTTTGGTTGGTTTTCAAGCTCGGATATTTTGGTGGTGAGACTTAGCTACGTTGGTGCTTGGTGCCAAGATTTTGGAAATTTTCAGAGTCTTGGTTTTTGAGATTTTATGGTTGGAATGCACTTTTTATATCCAGAAATAGCTACTCTAAAAATCTTGAGCAAGAAATTTTTCATTTTGGTTAGTTTTCAAGCTAGCCAATTTTGGTGGTGGGACTTAGCTACGTTTATGCTTGGTGCCAAGATTTGGGAAATTTTCAAAGTCTTCGTTTTTGAGATTTAATGGTTGGAATGCACCCTTTATATCCCAAAATATCTGGCATAAAAATCTTGTTCAAGAAATTTTTCGTTTTGGTTGGTTTTCAAGCTAGCCAGTTTTGGTGTTGAGAAGCTACAGTTGTGCTTGGTGCTAAGATTTTTTAAATTTTCAATGTCTTCGTTTTTCAGATTTAATGGTTGGAATGCACTCTTTATATCACCAAATGACTGATGTAAAAATCTATGTGCAATAAACTTTTCATTTGGGATGGTTTTCAAGCTAGCTTAATCGGTGCGTGGTGCCAAGATTTTGTAAATTTTCAAAGTCTTGGTTTTTGAGAATTAATGGTTGGAATGCACTCTTTATACTACCAAATGACTAATGTAAAAATCTTGGTTCTTGAAATTTTTAATTTTGGTTGGTTTTCAAGCTGGCCAAATTTGGTGGTGAGACATAGTTAAGTTGGTGTTTGGTGCCAAGATTTTGGAAATTTTCAGAGTCTTGGTTTTTTAGAGTTGATGGTTGGACTGCACTCTTTATATCCCTAAATGGATACTCTAAAAATCTTGTTCAAGAAATATTTCATTTTGGTTGGTTTTCAAGCTAACCATTTTTTGTGGTGAGACTTAGCTACGTTTGTGCTTGGTTCCAAGATTTGGGAAATTTTCAAAGTCTTCGTTTTTTAGATTTATTGGTTGAAATGCACTCTTTATATCACCAAATGACTGATGTAAAAATCTTGGTGCAATAAACTTTTCATTTTGGATGGTTTTCAAGCTAGCTTAATGTGTGCGTGGTGGAAAGATTTGGTAAATTTTCAAAGTCTTTGTTTTTGTGATTTAATTGTTGGAATGCACTCTTTATACTACCAAATGACTAATGTAAAAATCTTGGTGCATGAAATTTTTTGATTTTGGTTGGTTTTCAAGCTGGACAAATTTGGTTGTGAGACATAGCTAAGTTGGGGCTTGGTGCCAAGAGTTTGGAAATTTTCAGAGTCTTGGTTTTTGAGATTTGTTGGTTGGAATGCACTCTTTATATCCCAAAATAGCTACTATAAAAATCTTGTTCAAGAAATTTTTCGTTTTGGTTGGTTTTCAAGCTAGCCAATTTTGGTGGTGAGACTTAGCTACAGTTGTGCTTGGTGCCAATATTTTGGAAATTTTCAGAGTCTTTGTTTTTGAGATTTGATGGTTGGAATGCACTCTTTATATCCAAAAATAGCTACTATAAAAATCTTATTCAATAAATTTTTCGTTTTGGTTGGTTTTCAAGCTCGGATATTTTGGTGGTGAGACTTAGCTACGTTGGTGCTTGGTGCCAAGATTTTGGAAATTTTCAGAGTCTTGGTTTTTGAGATTTTATGGTTGGAATGCACTTTTTATATCCAGAAATAGCTACTCTAAAAATCTTGAGCAAGAAATTTTTCATTTTGGTTAGTTTTCAAGCTAGCCAATTTTGGTGGTGGGACTTAGCTACGTTTATGCTTGGTGCCAAGATTTGGGAAATTTTCAAAGTCTTCGTTTTTGAGATTTAATGGTTGGAATGCACCCTTTATATCCCAAAATATCTGGCATAAAAATCTTGTTCAAGAAATTTTTCGTTTTGGTTGGTTTTCAAGCTAGCCAGTTTTGGTGTTGAGAAGCTACAGTTGTGCTTGGTGCTAAGATTTTTTAAATTTTCAATGTCTTCGTTTTTCAGATTTAATGGTTGGAATGCACTCTTTATATCACCAAATGACTGATGTAAAAATCTATGTGCAACAAACTTTTCATTTGGGATGGTTTTCAAGCTAGCTTAATCGGTGCGTGGTGCCAAGATTTTGTAAATTTTCAAAGTCTTGGTTTTTGAGAATTAATGGTTGGAATGCACTCTTTATACTACCAAATGACTAATGTAAATATCTTGGTTCTTGAAATTTTTAATTTTGGTTGGTTTTTAAGCTGGCCAAATTTGGTGGGGAGACATAGTTAAGTTGGTGTTTGGTGCCAAGATTTTGGAAATTTTCAGAGTCTTGGTTTTTTAGAGTTGATGGTTGGACTGCACTCTTTATATCCCTAAATGGCTACTCTAAAAATCTTGTTCAAGAAATATTTCATTTTGGTTGGTTTTCAAGCTAACCAATTTTTGTGGTGAGACTTAGCTACGTTTGTGCTTGGTTCCAAGATTTGGGAAATTTTCAAAGTCTTCGTTTTTGAGATTTATTGGTTGAAATGCACTCTTTATATCACCAAATGACTGATGTAAAAATCTTGGTGCAATAAACTTTTCATTTTGGATGGTTTTCAAGCTAGCTTAATGTGTGCGTGGTGGAAAGATTTGGTAAATTTTCAAAGTCTTTGTTTTTGTGATTTAATTGTTGGAATGCACTCTTTATACTACCAAATGACTAATGTAAAAATCTTGGTGCATGAAATTTTTTGATTTTGGTTGGTTTTCAAGCTGGACAAATTTGGTTGTGAGACATAGATAAGTTGGGGCTTGGTGCCAAGTGTTGGTACCAGTGTTGGTATGATTTGAAGAGTAAAGCGCAGCGGAATAATACTTAGAGTAAACGGAAAGCGTGTTCGGTCACCTTTTTAAAAAACAATTTGGTTCTTTTTAGAAAATCAATTTTCTTTCAGAAAATTTGTCGAACAGTTGATATACGTAAAAGATAAAGAGTGTAGGGAATAGAAAATCACACAAGTAATTTTTATACTGGTTCGATTCAACAGAATCTACGTCCAGTCGTTAATCACTATTAAAGTGATTAACAGTTCCACTAAAAAATTGTTTCACAGATTACAAATATAATGAATAACAATTGATAAAATAAACCTTCCTTCGACGAACGAACCGGAAGTAAAACACTCTGCCAACTCGAAGAGAACCGCTCCGGCAATCGACCAACGATTCGCGAGCTTCTCCTTTTCACGAGACCAGGCAGAGCACCTTGCTAACTCGAAGAGAGCTTGCTCCGACTATCGACACACGAAACGCGAGCCTCTCCTGTTCACGAGATCAAGCAAGGGAACTTTGAACTATAGCTTCTGAGAACTTCCTCTGTCAACCAGTATTCTGCTAAGCTTCTGTTCAAAAACGTTACTTCTGAAAAATTCAGAAGTTCAATATATAGCCAGCTACCCTGAATATCAAAGGTCAAGCCCCAACTGCCACTGATAATCGATTATTGTAAGTGATAATCGATTATTCAAGTCCGTTAAAGGATTTTCAAAATATGATAATCGATTATTTGGAAGTGATAATCGATTATCCCTGAAAGACTCATGATAATCGATTATTGCTTCTCATAATCGATTATTTCAGTAACAATACAGGTTTTTACAAAGTTTAAAGACTTTCCTATTACACTTATATTCTACAAAAGTGCTTTTAAACATTTCTTCAAGTGAAACTTCTTGTAGCATCATCAAAACTAATTTCTTCAGGATTTACCAATGCTCCTCATTGGTAACAATCTCCCCCTTTTTGATGATGATCAAAAATTCAAT
Source organism: Vigna reflexopilosa (assembly GCA_027742785.1). Classification (NCBI taxonomy): domain Eukaryota; kingdom Viridiplantae; phylum Streptophyta; class Magnoliopsida; order Fabales; family Fabaceae; genus Vigna; species Vigna reflexopilosa. The sequence goes on from JAFNIE010000172.1 coordinate 10,704, forward strand.
TTTTAAAAGCAACTTTGACTTCCCTGCAAAATATACAATCTACAATAACAACAAGGTTAGCAATACCTGTATCAATTTAAATTAATCCTCTCCCCTTATATTATACTTCTCTCCCTTAAACTATACTTCTCCCCCTTTTTGATCATAAGAAAAAAGATTAAGGTAACAGACTCCCCCTAAATATGATCTCCCCCTCAATTAGTCAAGGTATGCATATAATCAAGAGATTATTTTCATTGATGAAAAGAAGGATTACATCATAATAATAAACATAAAGAACAGAAATTTATCATAGATGAAAGAACGACAACCAATCAACAAAGCATACAAACATAAAATCCTATTTCTAAAATTCAGGACTCGGGGATCTCTCGGGAGGTTGAATATGAAGGTGATTCTCGATGTTAGAAAGACGAACATCAAGATCAAGAAACTGATCAACCATATACTCATCAATAGATTGCTGCCACTCATAAATCTCCTCAAAGTGTGTTCTTTGAGCTAGACTCATATCCTCCAATTGCTTAGATAAATTAGCAAAATGTTCTTCCATAGATAGCGTGGAGGATGAGGGCATGGTAGAAGGACCAGCTCAGGGCCAGCACTAACTGGTTCTGCCATATGAGTATCGATGTCATCATCTTCATCTTCATCAGGATGGTCATCATCTTTATGAATAATGACATTTCCCCGGGTAACAAATCCCATTTGTCTAAAAGTGGTGTCTCCAATCTCAGATCCAATGGCTTGAATTGATTGAACATGTTCTCCTTCAATATTTACACCTTTGTACTCCAAAATTCTAGAAATAAGAAGAGCATAGGGAAATTGATAAGATTGAGATTTCTTGGCTTTTACCATTGTGTCAGCAATGAGAGCAGGCCAATCAATGTGTATGTGATTTAAAATCCCATACAGAAGAAGCAGATCCTGCTCAGAGCATTGAGCATGGTTGGTTGCTCTAGGACACAGTATCCAGACGATCAAGTAATGAAGCATGCGTTCTTCAATTTTGAAACCCCCAACTAGCAATTGCCTTCGATTTGCCTGTTGTTCAGGATGACGCAAGAAGGATTGGAAAGTCATCAGCCTATTGAAATCTTCAAGTCCTAGATGGACTTTTACAGCATCATCCCATATGGTAAGTTGGGCAACATTTATCCACACATCATCATCTAAGATTATGCGGACACCCTTGACTTTAGTGGAAATAATCCCATCTCTATATCTCAAATTGAAATAGAAAACTCTTATGAGATCGGGATAAATGCAACCTTTTTGCTCCACTAGATTCGAGAGACCTTGATCAACAAACAGATCTGGAAATTGAAATCCATAGAAACGAAAAAAATCAAGGCGAATATACTTTACCGCCATGATTCTTCTCTCTTGCCAGGAATTAACATATTCTGCATGTTTTCCTTGGTCTGAAATCCAACCATCGATGGTTGCAGGACGTGGTTGAGAGGAAGAAGAAGCTCCAGCAGCTCTGCGGCGATGTCTTCTTGAATCCGCCATGAAAATATTTGAGGTAGAGAGACTTTGAGAAAATGAGGATAAATGGAGAGAATCTTAGCTCTAGATTTTGATTTTAGTAGAGTAAGGATGTAAAAGAGTGACTTACAATCGATTATGGGAGGCTTTTTATAGGAAAAATGGAAAAACTAGCCGTTTATGGCCGTTTATAGCCGTTAAGGGACGCTCCAACGGCTCTATTTTTGAATCTGTTAGCGTGATAATCGATTATGGCTCGAGATAATCGATTATCTGCTCAAAAGTTACTGCCCAGATATTGCATGATAATCGATTATCCTTGATGATAATCGATTATCTGTTCAAAAATTTCTCAGATTTGAATTTCAAGTATGAATAATCGATTATATTCCTTTGATAATCGATTATGAAGCGTTAATTTTACGAAAATGCAAATTTTTTTTCATAAGCATTGATCCTAAGACATGTCTAACACTCCTAACTCTCTTCTAAGCTCAAAAAATCTATCCTTAGGTAGTGCTTTGGTGAAAATATCAGCTAATTGATGTAAGGTATCAACATATTCAATTTGACAATCCCCCTTTTGAATATGATCTCTTAAGAAATGATGTCTAATCTCAATGTGTTTAGTTCTTGAGTGCATTATGGGATTCTTAGTCAGATTGATAGCACTAGTATTATCACATTTTAATGGAATATTATCAAGGAAAATATCAAAGTCTTCCAGTTGCTGTTTCATCCACAGAATTTGGGCACAACAATTGCCAGCGGCAATGTATTCAGCTTCAGTGGTAGACAAGGCTACACACGCTTGTTTCTTTGAGTGCCAGGACACCAAAGAACAGCCCAGAAAATGACAGGTTCCACTAGTACTTTTCCTATCTATTTTACAACCACCATAATCTGCATCAGAATAACCTATTAGACTAGGTGAAGCATCAGAGGGATACCAGAGTCCAAAAGAAGTGGTTCCTTTAAGGTATTTTAAGATTCTCTTGACAGCAGTCAAATGAGATTCTTTAGGATTGGCTTGATACCTAGCGCATACGCATACACTTTGCATAATATCTGGCCTACTAGCAGTTAGGTACAACAAAGATCCTATCATACCTCTAAACATAGTTTCATTTACTTCTTTTCCAGATTCATCCTTATCTAAATAGCAAGAAGTTGCCATAGGTGTACTAGCTTCTTTGCAAGTATCCATGCCAAATTTTTTAAGAATTTCCCTACAATATTTTGTTTGAGAGATAAAAGTACCTCCATTTATTTGCTTTATTTGTAGTCCTAAAAAGAAATTCAGCTCACCCATCATAGACATCTCAAACTCACCTTGCATTACTTTTGCAAATTCTTCACACAAGGAATCATCAGTTGACCCAAATATAATATCATCTACATAAACTTGCACAATCAGGATGTGTTTTCCTACTTTCTTTATGAATAAGGTTGAATCAACCTTACCTCTAGAAAAATTATTATCAATTAGAAAGGTACTAAGTCTTTCATACCAAGACCTAGGTGCCTGTTTAAGACCATACAAAGCCTTTTTTAACTTATAAATATGATCAGGATATTTGAAATCCTCAAAGCCAGGAGGTTGACTAACATACACCTCTTCTTTTATAAAACCATTCAGAAACGCACTTTTCACATCCATTTGATATAATTTAAATTTCATCAAAGATGCATATGCAAGTAATAATCTAATTGCTTCTAACCTGGCCACTGGTGCATATGTTTCATCATAATCTATACCTTCCTCTTGACAGTAGCCCTTTGCAACTAGCCTTGCTTTATTCTTTGTGATGTTTCCATCCTCATCAAGCTTGTTCCTAAAAACCCATTTGGTTCCTATGACTTGATGATTATCTTCCCTTGGAATAAGTTCCCAGACTTCATTTCTTTCAAATTGGTTTAGCTCTTCTTGCATAGCAACGCACCACTTATCATCTTGAAGAGCTTCCTTAAAGTTCTTGGGTTCTATCTGAGACACAAAAGCTACAGTTAAACAGAAATTATTAAGCTTGTGTCTAGTAGTTACCCCTTTTGATATATCTCCTATGATGTTGTCCAAAGATAGTCCTCTTGGTTGTTGAAAACTTTTAGGATCAATGGCTTGAGGTGTTTCTTGAAGTTCCAGAGGATAGTTCTCGTTTAGATACATCTCTTCAAGAGCTTCCCTCAAATAATCCTCATCTCCTGCAATTGGTTTATTTGACTCAAGAGGGTTTACCTCAAGGTCCACAATTTCATCAAAGACAACATGTATTGATTCTTCAATTATCAAGGTTCTTCTATTGAATACTCTATATGCTTTGCTAGTCAAAGAGTATCCTAGGAAAATTGCTTCATCAGATTTTGCATCAAATTTTCCAAGATTATTTTTACCATTATTTAAGACAAAACATTTGCATCCAAATATTTTCAAATGAGATATATTTGGTTTTCTACCATTCAACAGTTCATATGGAGTTAATTTTAAAATTGGCCTAATAAGCATCCTATTTAAAACATAACAAGCAGTGCTGACTGCATCAGCCCAAAAATATTTTGGCACATTAGATTCATTCATAAGAGTTCTAGCTAATTCTTCTAATGATCTATTTTTCCTTTCAACAACACCATTTTGTTGAGGAGTTCTAGGTGCAGAAAAGTTATGTGCAATGCCATGTTCTTCACAAAATTTTTCAAAAGATTCATTTTCAAATTCCCCACCGTGATCACTTCTTAATGTTTTAATTTTCAAATCTTTTTCATTTTGAATACGTTTAGCAAAAGATTTAAAGGCTTTGAAAGCCTCACTTTTCAAAGTTAAGAAGAAGGTCCAAGTGAATCTAGTGTAATCATCAACAATTACAAGAGCATAGTAATTTCCACCAAAACTTTTAATTCTAGATGGACCAAACAAGTCCATATGCATAAGTTCTAAAGGTTTTGATGTTGAAATTATGCTTTTGGATGAAAATGAAGATTTTGTTTGTTTACCTTTTTGACATGCAGAGTATAATTTGTCTTTCTCAAATTTCAATTTAGGTAAACCAATCACAAGATCCTTAGAAATTAACTTATTTAAATGTTGCATATGAATATGTGTAGCTCTTTTATGCCATAACCAAGGATTTTCTTCTTTAGCAACTAAACATGTTATACTATGACTAGATGCACTCTCAATATCAATCAAATATATATTATTATGCCTAACACCTTGCAAAGCAATAACAGCAGAATCTTTAAAGTAAACAGTACACTTATCACTTTCAAAGATTACCTTTAGACCTTTGTCACACAACTGACTTATGCTTAAGAGGTTATGCTTGAGGCCTTCAACATATAGGACGTCTTTTATGATCAATGTGTTTCCCCCTCCAATGTCTCCGGTACCCATGATTCTACCCTTGTTATTGTCCCCGTAAGTCACAAATCCTTGCTTTTTCTTCTCAAAGTGGATGAACCTTTTCTTGTCACCGGTCATGTGTCTTGAGCAACCACTGTCAAGATACCACAAAGACTTCTTTGACTTAGTAGGTTCCTGCAAAACAAATTAGAAAGAGTTTTAGGTCCCCAATCTAATTATGGGTCCTTGGGGTTAGTTCATGCAAGTGTAATTCATTTCACAATTTTAATCCATGCAAATTTGCCATTTGGAATGCCAAAATGTTTAATGTTGCATTTGTTTGATGTATGACCATGTTTCATACAGTAAAAACAACAAACATCATTTACTTTATTTTTAACAAAAGTCCCTTTTTTAACCCAAACTTTATGAGTTCTTCTAGTTTTAGACTTTTTGTTTTGATGTAAGTTCCTATTTCTAATATTGTTTCTTTTAAAGTTAGTTTTTACATTCGGGGTTGTTTTGGTTGACTTTGCAAGTAGGTTTTCAAGTATGTCAATATCAAACATATGACTCTTGCAAGATAAGCATTCAACAGGTTCAACAGTAGTGTTTGCATCAGATAATTTTGTTTCTAAAGTACTAACTTTATTTCTTAAAACAACTTCATCATCAAGCAATTTATCATATTTCAATTTCAAATCATTGTGCTCCTTTTTTAGCTTTTTATGTGCAGCATCAAGTTTTTCAGATTCATTCATTAGTTCAAAGAAAGCTTTTTGTAAGTCTATTTCACTAGATTCAAAGCTAGAATCACTTACTTGACTTTCAGTATCATCTGAGTCAGCCATTAGACAAATATTAGCTTCCTCGTCTGAATCACCTAAGCTTGTTGAACTAGAAGCATTGTCTTCCCAAGCTATGTAAGCTTTCTTTTTCTTTTGAAATTTTCTTTCCTTCTTTTCCTCACTTTTCCTGTTCTTTGGGCATTCAGATTTCATGTGTCCTCTTTCTCCACAACCAAAGCATTTTACACTTAAAGGTGATTCTTGATTTTCTTTCCTTTCTTTGCGGAATTTATCTTTTCCTTTTGCCTTCATAAACTTGGCAAACTTCTTTATCATAAGGCTCATGTTCTCCTCATCATCAGAATCATCATCTTCAATCCTTTTAGAGCTCTTTCCTTTAGATATCTCTGACTTGAAAGCTAGTGTCTTTCTCTTGCCTTGATCCTCTTCAGCAGTTAGTCTCCTCAACTCTAGCTCATGCTCACGAAGCTTTCCAAACAGAATTGGCATTGACATCTGAGTGAGGTTTTGAGACTCCGAGATGGCAGTTACCTTTGGTTGCCAAGACCTGTCTAATGATTTTAAAATTTTTACATTTAATTCATCATTATCAAAAGTCTTACCCAACCCAGTCAAGTGGTTCACTATGTGAGTGAAGCGCTTTTGAACATCAGAAATTGTTTCTCCAGGTTGCATTCTGAACATCTCATATTCCTGAATAAGAGTGTTCTTCCTTGCACGTCTCACGTCCTCTGTTCCTTCATGTGTGACTCTGAGGACTTCCCAAATTTCCTGTGCTGTCTTACATACTGAAATTCTATAGAATTCATCAAGTACAACAGCAGATGATATAATATTGCGAGCTTTAATATCAAACTGAGCTCGTCTATTTTCTTCAGCAGTCCAATTAAAGTATGGTTTTTCTACCTCTACACCATCAACTGTGCTCTTAGGAATATAAGGACCATTTTGTACAGCTTCCCAGATGCCTATGTCAACAGACCCCATAAAAATTTCCATTCTGACTTTCCAGAAGGCATAGTTATCACCAGTAAAAAGTGGTGGTCTGTTAATAGAAGCACCCTCGACATATACAAGGTTTTGGTTGTGACCGGCCATTTTCGCAAATTTTTGAAAAACTATCAAACACGCTCTGATACCAATTGTTGGTACCAGTGTTGGTATGATTTGAAGAGTAAAGCGCAGCGGAATAATACTTAGAGTAAACGGAAAGCGTGTTCGGTCACCTTTTTAAAAAACAATTTGGTCCTTTTTAGAAAATCAATTTTCTTTCAGAAAATTTGTCGAACAGTTGATATACGTAAAAGATAAAGAGTGTAGGGAATAGAAAATCACACAAGTAATTTTTATACTGGTTCGATTCAACAGAATCTACGTCCAGTCGTTAATCACTATTAAAGTGATTAACAGTTCCACTAAAAAATTGTTTCACAGATTACAAATATAATGAATAACAATTGATAAAATAAACCTTCCTTCGACGAACGAACCGGAAGTAAAACACTCTGCCAACTCGAAGAGAACCGCTCCGGCAATCGACCAACGATTCGCGAGCTTCTCCTTTTCACGAGACCAGGCAGAGCACCTTGCTAACTCGAAGAGAGCTTGCTCCGACTATCGACACACGAAACGCGAGCCTCTCCTGTTCACGAGATCAAGCAAGGGAACTTTGAACTATAGCTTCTGAGAACTTCCTCTGTCAACCAGTATTCTGCTAAGCTTTTGTTCAAAAATGTTACTTCTGAAAAATTCAGAAGTTCAATATATAGCCAGCTACCCTGAATATCAAAGGTCAAGCCCCAACTGCCACTGATAATCGATTATTGTAAGTGATAATCGATTATTCAAGTCCGTTAAAGAATTTTCAAAATATGATAATCGATTATTTGGAAGTGATAATCGATTATCCTTGAAAGACTCATGATAATCGATTATTGCTTCTCATAATCGATTATTTCAGTAACAATACAGGTTTTTGCAAAGTTTAAAGACTTTCCTATTACACTTATATTCTACAAAAGTGCTTTTAAACATTTCTTCAAGTGAAACTTCTTGTAGCATCATCAAAACTAATTTCTTCAGGATTTACCAATGCTCCTCATTGGTAACACCAAGAGTTTGGAAATTTTCAGAGTCTTGGTTTTTGAGATTTGTTGGTTGGAATGCACTCTTTATATCCCAAAATAGCTACTATAAAAATCTTGTTCAAGAAATTTTTCGTTTTGGTTGGTTTTCAAGCTAGCCAATTTTGGTGGTGAGACTTAGCTACAGTTGTGCTTGGTGCCAATATTTTGGAAATTTTCAGAGTCTTTGTTTTTGAGATTTGATGGTTGGAATGCACTCTTTATATCCAAAAATAGCTACTATAAAAATCTTATTCAATAAATTTTTCGTTTTGGTTGGTTTTCAAGCTCGGATATTTTGGTGGTGAGACTTAGCTACGTTGGTGCTTGGTGCCAAGATTTTGGAAATTTTCAGAGTCTTGGTTTTTGAGATTTTATGGTTGGAATGCACTTTTTATATCCAGAAATAGCTACTCTAAAAATCTTGAGCAAGAAATTTTTCATTTTGGTTAGTTTTCAAGCTAGCCAATTTTGGTGGTGGGACTTAGCTACGTTTATGCTTGGTGCCAAGATTTGGGAAATTTTCAAAGTCTTCGTTTTTGAGATTTAATGGTTGGAATGCACCCTTTATATCCCAAAATATCTGGCATAAAAATCTTGTTCAAGAAATTTTTTGTTTTGGTTGGTTTTCAAGCTAGCCAGTTTTGGTGTTGAGAAGCTACAGTTGTGCTTGGTGCTAAGATTTTTTAAATTTTCAATGTCTTCGTTTTTCAGATTTAATGGTTGGAATGCACTCTTTATATCACCAAATGACTGATGTAAAAATCTATGTGCAACAAACTTTTCATTTGGGATGGTTTTCAAGCTAGCTTAATCGGTGCGTGGTGCCAAGATTTTGTAAATTTTCGAAGTCTTGGTTTTTGAGAATTAATGGTTGGAATGCACTCTTTATACTACCAAATGACTAATGTAAATATCTTGGTTCTTGAAATTTTTAATTTTGGTTGGTTTTTAAGCTGGCCAAATTTGGTGGTGAGACATAGTTAAGTTGGTGTTTGGTGCCAAGATTTTGGAAATTTTCAGAGTCTTGGTTTTTTAGAGTTGATGGTTGGACTGCACTCTTTATATCCCTAAATGGCTACTCTAAAAATCTTGTTCAAGAAATATTTCATTTTGGTTGGTTTTCAAGCTAACCAATTTTTGTGGTGAGACTTAGCTACGTTTGTGCTTGGTTCCAAGATTTGGGAAATTTTCAAAGTCTTCGTTTTTGAGATTTATTGGTTGAAATGCACTCTTTATATCACCAAATGACTGATGTAAAAATCTTGGTGCAATAAACTTTTCATTTTGGATGCTTTTCAAGCTAGCTTAATGTGTGCGTGGTGGAAAGATTTGGTTAATTTTCAAAGTCTTTGTTTTTGTGATTTAATTGTTGGAATGCACTCTTTATACTACCAAATGACTAATGTAAAAATCTTGGTGCATGAAATTTTTTGATTTTTGTTGGTTTTCAAGCTGGACAAATTTGGTTGAGACATAGTTAAGTTGGGGCTTGGTGCCAAGAGTTTGGAAATTTTCAGAGTCTTGGTTTTTGAGATTTGTTGGTTGGAATGCACTCTTTATATCCCAAAATAGCTACTATAAAAATCTTGTTCAAGAAATTTTTCGTTTTGGTTGGTTTTCAAGCTAGCCAATTTTGGTGGTGAGACTTAGCTACAGTTGTGCTTGGTGCCAATATTTTGGAAATTTTCAGAGTCTTTGTTTTTCAGATTTGATGGTTGGAATGCACTCTTTATATCCCAAAATAGCTACTATAAAAATCTTATTCAAGAAATTTTTTGTTTTGGTTAGTTTTCAAGCTAGGAAATTTTGGTGGTGAGACTTAGCTACGTTGGTGCTTGGTGCCAAGATTTTGAAAATTTTCAGAGTCTTGGTTTTTGAGATTTTATGGTTGGAATGCACCTTTTAGATCCAGAAATGGCTACTCTAAAAATCTTGAGCAAGAAATTTTTCATTTTGGTTAGTTTTCAAGCTAGCCAATTTTGGTGGTGGGACTTAGCTACGTTTGTGCTTGGTGCCAAGATTTGGGAAATTTTCAAAGTCTTCGTTTTTTAGATTTAATTGTTGGAATGCACCCTTTATATCCCAAAATATCTGGCATAAAAATCTTGTTCAAGAAATTTTTCGTTTTGGTTGGTTTTCAAGCTAGCCAGTTTTGGTGTTGAGAAGCTACAGTTATGCTTGGTGCTAAGATTTTTGAAATTTTCAATGTCTTCGTTTTTCAGATTTAATGGTTGGAATGCACTCTTTATATCACCAAATGACTGATGTAAAAATCTATGTGCAAGAAACTTTTCATTTGGGATGGTTTTCAAGATAGCTTAATCGGTGCGTGGTGCCAAGATTTGGTAAATTTTCAGAGTCTTGGTTTTTGAGATTTAATGGTTTGAATGCACTCTTTATACTACCAAATGACTAATGTAAAAATGATTGTGCTTGAAGTTTTTTATTTTGGTTGGTTTTCAAGCTGGCCAAATTTGGTGGTGAGACATAGTTAAGTTGGTGCTTGGTGCCAACATTTTGGAAATTTTTCAGAGTCTTGGTTTTTTAGATTTGATGGTTGGAATGCACTCTTTATATCCCAAAATAGCTACTATAAAAATCTTGTTCAAGAAATTTTTCGTTTTGGTTGGTTTTCAAGCTAGCCAATTTTGGTGGAGAGACTTTGCTACGTTGGTGGTTGGTGCCAAGATTTTGATAATTTTCGGAGTCTTGGTTTTTGAGATTTGATGGTTGGAATGCACTCTTTATATCCCAAAATGGCTACTCTAAAAATCTTGTTCAAGAAATATTTCAGTTTGGTTTGTTTTCAAGCTAGCCAATTTTTATTGTGAGACTTAGCTACGTTTGTGCTTGGTTCCAAGATTTCGGAAATTTTCAAAGTCTTTAGTTACTTTGGTTGTTGGTGCCAACATTTTGATAATTTTTGGAGTCTTGGTTTTTGAGATTAGAGGGTTGGAATGCACTCTTTATATCCAAAAATGGCAACTCTAAAAATCTTGTTCAAGAAATTTTTCGTTTTGGTTTGTTTTCAAGCTAGCCAATTTTTATGGTGAGACTTAGCTACGTTTGTGCTTGGTTCCAAGATTTGGGAAATTTTCAAAGTCTTTAGTTACTTTGGTTGTTGGTGCCAACATTTTGATAATTTTTGGAGTCTTGGTTTTTGAGATTAGAGGGTTGGAATGCACTCTTTATATCCAAAAATGGCAACTCTAAAAATCTTGTTCAAGAAATTTTTCGTTTTGGTTTGTTTTCAAGCTAGCCAATTTTTATGGTGAGACTTAGCTACGTTTGTGCTTGGTTCCAAGATTTGGGAAATTTTCAAAGTCTTCGTTTTTGAGATTTAATTGTTGGAATGCACTCTTTATATCACCAAATGACTGATGTAAAAATCTTGGTGCAATAAACTTTTCATTTCGGATGGTTTTCAAGCTAGCTTAATGTGTGCGTGGTGGCAACATTTTGTAAATTTTCAAAGTCTTGGTTTTTGAGATTTAATTGTTGGAATGCACTCTGTATACTACCAAATGACTAATGTAAAAATCTTGGTGCATGAAATTTTTTTATTTTGGTGGGTTTTCAAGCTGAACAAATTTGGTTCTGAGACGTAGCTAAGTTGGTGCTTGGTGCCAAGATTTTGGAAATTTTCAGAGTCTTGGTTTTTGAGATTTGATGGTTGTAATGCACTCTTTATATCTCAAAATAGCTACTCTAAAAATCTTGTTAAAGAAATTTTTCGTTTTGGATGGTTTTCAGGCTAGCCAATTTTGGTGGTGAGACTTAGCTACTTTTGTCGGTTGGTGCCAAGATTTTGATAATTTTCAGAGTCTTGGTTTTTGAGATTTGAGGGTTGGAATGCACTCTTTATATCCCAAACTAGCTACTCTAAAAATCTTGTTCAAGAAATATTTCATTTTGGTTTGTTTTCAAGGTAGCCAATTTTTATGGTGAGACTTAGCTACGTTTGTGCTTGGTTCCAAGATTTGGAAAATTTTCAAAGTCTTCGTTTTTGAGATTTAATTGTTGGAATGCACTCTTTATATCACCAAATGACTGATGTAAAAATCTTGGTGCAATAAACTTTTCATTTCGGATGGTTTTCAAGCTAGCTTAATGTGTGCGTGGTGGCAAGATTTGGTAAATTTTCAAAGTCCTTGTTTTTGAGATTTAGTTGTTGGAATTCACTCTGTATACTACCAAATGACTAATGTAAAAATCTTGGTGCATGAAATTTTTTTATTTTGGTGGGTTTTCAAGCTGAACAAATTTGGTTGTAAGACATAGCTAAGTTGGTGCTTCGTGCCAAGATTTTGGAAATTTTCAGAGTCTTGGTTTTTGAGATTTGATGGTTGTAATGCACTCTTTATATCCCAAAATAGCTACTCTAAAAATCTTGTTCAAGAAATTTTTCGTTTTGGTTGGTTTTCAAGCTAACCAATTTTGGTGGTGAGACTTTGCTACGTTGGTGGTTGGTCCCAAGATTTTGATAATTTTCAGAGTCTTGGTTTTTGAGATTTGAGGGTTGGAATGCACTCTTTATATCCCAAAATGGCTACTCTAAAAATCTTGTTCAAGAAGTATTTCATTTTGGTTGGTTTTCAAGGTAGCCAATTTTTGTGGTGAGACTTAGCTACGTTTGTGCTTGGTGCCGAGATTTCGGAAATTTTAAAAGTCTTCGTTTTTTGATTTAATGGTTGGAATGAACTCTTTGTATCACCAAATGACGGATGTAAAAATCTTGGCACAATAAACTTTTCCTTTGGGATGGTTTTCAAGATAGCTTAATCGGTGCGTGGTGCCAAGATTTGGTAAATTTTAAAAGTCTTGGTTTTTGAGATTTAATGGTTGGAATGCACTCTTTATACTACCAAATGACTAATGTAAAAATCTGTGCTTGAAATTTTTTATTTTGGTTAGTTTTCTAGATGGCCAAATTTGGTGGTGAGACATAGTTAAGTTGGTGCTTGGTGCCAAGATTTTGAAAATTTTCAGAGTCTTTGTTTTTGAGATTTGATGGTTGGAATGCACTCTTTATATCCCAAAATAACTACTATAAAAATCTTGTTCAAGAAATTTTTCGTTTTGGTTCGTTTAAAAGCTAGCCAATTTTGGTGGTGAGACTTTGGTACGTTGGTGCCAAGATTTTGATAATTTTCAGATTGATGGTTTTTGAGATTTCATTGTTGGAATGCACTATTTATATCCCAAAATGGGTACTCAATAAACCTTGTTCAAGAAATATTTCATGATACAAGAAGGCCTAGCACCATAGGACCTATCACAAGAGGGATGATCAAGAAACTTCAAGATGAGCACTCTCCCAAAGGTCAAGTACTCTTTGCTATTTTTGGATGGAAGATTGGAGACCAAGAAGATGTTGTCAAAGTACCAAAACATGGAGAAGGGTAAAAGAGTCATTTCCACAAAGGAGGGGGGTGAGGTTAGCAAGCAAGGGGGCTGCAACATCAAAACTAATTCAGCATGTGGCCACGTGATTAATTGCATTTTCTCACATGTTTTATATGCTAGGACCGGTAGAATGAGATCCACTTTTCACGGATCATGCTTCTCACACACGGCCAAGGGGTTGCATCTATAAAACCCACCATGGTAGCACCTTGTAGGCACTTTTGAATATATGAGAATACTCTGCTGAAATATATAGCCTCTTCTTGAATTCAGAAGTCCTCCCCATGCTTAGTTTCTCCAATGCAACTTCCTTCCTTGAGTGGAAGGCCGTCTGAGTTGCATCACTTCATCCAAGCACTGCCTTCACTCCAACAGCCACTCCTCACATCATCCTCCGCTGTCAGGCTTCACTCATCATCCATTGAAGATGTTCAACCGAGCTGCATTTGAGTCTGCCTTAGCTGCTGCTGCATCAGTCACAATCCATTGAGTTTTCAGCTTCCATTTGCACTTTCCTGTCTCCAAATCTCACGGATATGTTGCATAGCTCAAGGAAGGAGCTATCAAGTGGTATCATGAGCCTTGGTTCAAGCTAGAACCGTGAGATAAGTCCAGTTTTCTTCAATTTCTTTGCTGTCAAATTTTCCTGGTTGTTCTTGATGTTTTCTGAAAATTCTGCACTGATTTTCATCAATCATTGCTGTGTTTAGGATCTATCTCAATTTCATTGGCTAGTAGCTGTCTTTGCTTGAGTTTCCTTCATTTTATTCGGCTGTTCTTAATTGATTGAGTCCAATTTGCAATTTAAACATCATTTCTGGTTTTGTCTAAGTCATGTTAGTCTTTTGCTGATTTGTCATCAAATCTGGTTTTCAACCAAGTTTTTCCAAAGTTTTGAGTTGTTTGAATGTAGCTACACCAATTAAGAGCAATGAATACTTCAGAAATGAGCTCAGGTGTTTAGATCTACCATTCAAATTCAAATCTGTGCTGTTTTTCTCAAATCTGTTACAGCATTTTAACTCTGAAAATTTTGCTTCATTTTGCCACTGTTCATATGGTCATTTACTGTTCCATTGAGTAGCAGTTGATTGATCCATGGTCTGAACCATTTGGAAGATGAACTGAGTTGATTCCAAATAGAATTTCATGTGGCAAGAGTGTTCAAGCATCATTTGGCCGAGATGCATAGTTGTCATTGCAAATTCTGCATAATTGTGTGTGGTTGGTATTAGATCATTGCTAACCATTCTCAACACTGAATTTCTGCATTTGTGCAACTTTCAAATACCATTCCTAACTCCTATTTGTTGTTTTCAAATCAGAATTGCTTTTGAATCAAAATTTGACCATACTAGTTGCTAATTTCAGCTGAAAATCTGGTACTGCAGTAGTGATTTTCTGTTTTACATAGTTTTGATGCATTCAATTAGTTCCAACAAGTCATAAATCATCATCAAAACATGTCTGAATCACTGGAAAATAACTAGGCGCAATACTGTTCATTTGGTCACTTTTTTCTACATTGAAACTGATTTTTGCTGAGAAAACTGTGCTGGTTTTTTGTTTCTGTCAATTTCTGCACTGCATTACCTTGCTTGATTCATCATGTTTAGATGCAGTAAAAGCCATGGTCCATTTAAAATAGCAAGATAACAATTCAAAAGAGAAATTACATACATTAAAAGGCACTTAGGACCATTGCATCATCAATTTCGAAAGTTTGAAGTCTATAGCATTGTTGCTGTTAAAAATCTGGTGCAGAAATTTGGTGAAACTCATTCAGGCATTTCATCAAACAGTTTTGTCAATTTTCAATGTTTATCAAATTCGTGTGTGATTCTGATTTAAAGTTGTTTCTTGTTTTTTAAATCCACTCTAGAACTATTCTTAGGTTCTTTTTGAAGTGCTACCTTGTTTGTTACCATTTAATTTCTCAATTTCACTATTCTTGAAGTTCTTGCACACAACCTGTTTGATAAAAGGTTGTTCTATACTGGTTTTTGGATGTGAATTGCAGCAGCAGTGGTGACAATTGTAGCACTAATATACGTGAATTGCAGTGGTGGATTATAGCTCAAACTAATCTCCACGAAAGGAAGCATCAAAGGAAGTTCATTGCTTGAGAAAATCAAAGCCAAGGAGGCCTCTCGGAATTCAATTCTGCATCAGAATTTGTCTGGTTTATAGCAGCAAATGCAGATTGCTTTGGTTTCAGCAGAATTGTCCAATTTTGAGTGATCACTTGCAGCTGAGAGATTTGGTGTGAATTAAGCATAGTTCATTCTTTGTTTTGAGAAGCCAAAGCTGCACACATCTCTTTCCTTACCAATTTACCAAGTTGTCTTGTAATTTTCTTTGGTTTTTAATTTCAACTCCAAGCAAGTGAGGTGCTAGAGTTCACAAGTGCTCTTCCCTCATTTGTAACTAGACTCAAAGAAGTCTCACAACCTAAAATTTGGGTAGTCGGTGAGTGTGTCTTAGATCCAAAGTCTAAGCCTCACCATAGGAGATCTCACCTTTACTTTCAAAGTTTTCATTGTTTTAATTCAAGGACTAGGAGCGCGCCTAGAGTCCGAACTTTAGAGTCTCAATCTTTGTTGTTTTTCTTTACTTTGTGTTTTCTTTGTGGTCTTAAGACTTAAGTGGATTTAAGAGTGATTTTGATCTAAGGACTTTAGTAAGTAGCTAGAAGCATATTTGGCAAGGACAAGGCATGGTTATTAAGTGACCCTAGTGGTTCACCACCCTTACCTGGAATATTGCTTTCAAGTGAAAATCTTTAGTCTTTATTTCAAGAATAACATTTAAGTCCACTATAGGCTTAGTGATAGTGAAAAAGAAAATGTTTCTCTTCAAGTTTTAGTTAATGAATTCAAGGAAATGAGAAGGGAAATAAAAGAAGAGAAAATCAATAGAGAGCTTCAAAATGCTGTTATTCAAGATGAATTGAGATTGATAAGGGCAAGTAAATCTAGGGGAAGTCAGAGTGAAAATTCTCAAGAGGGAGGGAATTCTTTGAGTATGGGTGATTATTACCCTCATCAACCTTCTACTTCTAGGAGGCATAGGAGAACTTCTCATGCACCTCCACCCCCTAGAGAAGTCAATATTGTGTTGCCTCACTTCCATGGAAAGGATAATGTTGAGGCTTATCTTGATTGGGAAATGAAGGTGGAACAATTATTTGCTTGCCACCAAGTAAGTGAAGAGAGAAAGGTTTCTCTAGCTACCCTAAGCTTTCAAGGGTATGCAATGTATTGGTGGACTGCCTTAGTCCAAGAGAGGCTTAGACATCAAGCCCCTCCCATCCATTATTGGAATGATCTTAAGTCTGCCCTTAGAAGGAGGCACATTCCCTCCTACTACAATAGGGAACTCATGGATAAACTCCAAAGGTTACAACAAAGGTCTATGACAGTTGAGGAGTATAGACAAAAGATGGAGTTATATATGATGAGAGCAGGCATAGTGGAGGGTCCAGAAATTACTTTGGCCAGATTTTTAAGTGGGCTCAATTTTGACATAAGAGATAGGGTTGAACTTCTACCTTATAGAGATTTGAATGATCTTCAAATGTGTATAAAGGTAGAACAACAAAACTTGAGGAAATCTTCTTCAAAAAGAATTCAAGTTCAACCTACTTTTGAAAAGAAAGTTTTCAAAGAAAAAGAGCCATTTAAACCTCTAGCCAAAATAGAAGAGAGACCCAAGAAAGAAACACCCTCACACACAAAACAAGTGAGATCAAGTGCTTCAAATGTCTAGGAAGGGGTCATGTAGCTACTCAATGTCCTACAAAGAGAAACATCATTTTAAAAGGTAAGGACATATATAGTAGTGAAAGTGACACCCCAACTAGTGAAAGTGATAGTGAGGAAGAAGAAAAAGAAGAGGAAATATATGCTGATGATGGACAACTTCTCATGGTAAGAAGAATTCTTAACAACCAAACAAGTCTAGAACACCTATCACAAAGAGAGAACATCTTTCATACAAGGTGTAAAATTCAAGAAAATCATTGTTCTCTCATTGTTGATAGTGGTTCTTGTTGCAATTGTTGTAGTACAAGGTTGGTTGAGAAATTGAAACTTGATATTATACCCCATCCAAAACCTTATAAACTTCATTGGCTAAATGAAGATGGGGATATAGTAGTCAAGAATCAAGTGAAGTTGGCATTTTCCATTGGGAACTTCAAAGATGAAGTTTTATGTGATATAGTTCCCATGGAAGCATGTCATGTGTTATTAGGGAGACCATGGCAATTTGATCATCAAACTATCCATCATGGTCTAACTAATACCATCACTATCCATCAAAAGGACAAAAAGTTTGTGCTTCATCCTCTAACTCCTAATCAAGTGGCTAAGGATCAAGCACAAATGAAGTCTTTAAGAAGGCAAGAACATGGCCAAAAGAAAAAGTCAAAAAGAAAGGAGAGTAAAGAGACAAGTGTACCACCTAAGGTCACTCAACATGAAGTTCTTTTAACCAAAAAGACTTTACTTAATACCCTTCAAGTTGAGCAACCTTCATATCTTCTTCTTTGTCAAGGAACACTTACATGCACATCTAGTGATCCAAAGACTTCAATTATTTCTCCACCCATTCACAAACTTTTGAAAGAATTTGATGATCTATTTCCAAAAGAAATTCCAAAAGGGCTTCCACCCATAAGAGGAATAGAACATCAAATTGATTTCAATCCAGGGGAAATTCTTCCTAATAGACCAGCCTATAGGACAAACCCCCAAGAAACTAAGGAGATTGAGACACAAGTCCAAGAGTTGCTAGATAAAGGCTTAATTCAAAAGAGTCTAAGTCCATGTGCTGTACCAGTGTTGCTTGTACCAAAAAAAGATGGAAAGTGGCGCATGTGTTGTGATTGTAGAGCTATCAACAACATCACAATCAAGTATAGACATCCCATTCCTAGGCTTGATGATATGTTGGATGAATTGCATGGAGCACAAATATTTTCAAAGGTAGATTTAAAGAGTGGCTATCACCAAATAAGAATTAAAGAAGGTGATGAATGGAAAACTGCCTTTAAGACCAAGTTTGGATTATATGAGTGGCTAGTTATGCCTTTTGGTCTTACAAATGCTCCAAGCACATTCATGCGACTTATGAATCATGTTCTTAGGGATTGCATTGGGAAGTTTGTAGTTGTTTACTTTGATGACATCTTGGTATATAGTCAAAATTTGCAAACTCATGAAAATCATTTAAGAGTTGTTTTAACAATTCTTAGAACACACAAATTGTTTGCAAACTTTGATAAGTGTACCTTTTGTGTTGATAGTGTCATATTTCTTGGATTTGTGGTTAGCAAAAATGGGGTTCATATGGACCCAGAAAAAATAAAGGCCATCCAAGATTGGCCTCCTCCAAAGAATGTAGGAGAAGTAAGGAGCTTCCATGGGTTGGCAAGTTTTTATAGAAGATTTGTTCCTAACTTCTCTAGTCTTGCTTCACCCCTCAATGAGTTGGTGAAAAAGGATGTTCCATTTCATTGGGGAGACAAACAACAAAAAGCTTTTGAGCTACTCAAAGAGAAGCTCACACAAGCACCCATTCTAGCTTTACCAAATTTTTTCAAAACTTTTGAGCTAGAATGTGATGCTTCAGGATTTGGCATAGGTGCAGTGTTATTACAAGAAGGACACCCAATTGCATATTTTAGTGAAAAACTTCATGGTGCTTCTTGTAATTACCCCCACCTATGACAAGGAACTTTATGCACTTGTGAGGGCTCTTCAAACTTGGGAACATTACCTTGTTGCCAAGGAGTTTATCATTCATAGTGATCATGAATCACTTAAGTATTTGAAGAGTCAACACAAGTTACAAAAGAGACATGCTAAGTGGTTGGAATTCATTGAACAATTCACTTATGTTATTAAATACAAGAAAGGGAAATCCAATGTTGTGGCTGATGCTTTGTCAAGGAAAATTAATCTCTTAGCCACATTGGGAGCTCAAATTCTTGGGTTTAATAACATTCTTGAATTGTATTCACAAGATCCTGATTTTGCTCATATTTATGAGGAATGTCTCAATAAGCCTCAAGGAGGATTCTATGTGAAAGTAGGGTATCTTTTTAAACTCAAGGTTCACATAGAAAACTCCTTATTAAAGAGACACATGAGGGAGGATTAATGGGGCATTTTGGGGTAGAAAAGACCCTTGCCATGTTGAAAGAAAAATTCTTTTGGCCTCATATGAGAAGGGATGTTCAAAGGCATTGCTTTAAGTGTATAACTTGTTTAGAAGCTAAATCTAAGTCAATGCCTCATGGACTTTATACTCCTTTGAATGTTGCTTCCACCCCTTGGGAAGAAATAAGTATGGATTTTGTGCTAGGACTTCCTAAAACTTCTAGGGGTTGTGATTCTATCTTTGTGGTAGTGGATAGATTTAGTAAAATGGCTCATTTTATACCTTGCCACAAAGTAGATGATGCAAGCAACATTGCAAAGTTATTCTTTAGAGATGTGGTAAAACTTCATGGGTTACCTAAAGTAATAGTTTCAGATAGAGATACAAAATTTCTTAGTCACTTTTGGAGGACCTTATAGTCTAGATTAGGGACTAAGTTATCTTTTTCTACTACTTGCCATCCTCAAACAGATGGTCAAACTGAAGTAGTCAATAGATCTCTTTCCACTTTACTAAGGGTAATTCTTAAAGGAAATCACAAATCTTGGGATGAGTACCTACCTCATGTTGAGTTTGCATACAATAGAGTAGTTCATGGAACTACTAAATTGTCTCCTTTTGAGGTTGTCTATGGTTTTAACCCTTTAACTCCTATGGATTTAATACCCCTTCCAAGTTCTATTGATTTTGTTCATCAAGATGGGGTATCTAAATCTAAGTTTATCAAAGAATTACATCAAAGGGTTAGCAATCAAATTCAACAACAAAATCTGAAATATGCCAAGCAACATAATAAGGGCAAGAAAGAGTTAATCTTCAATGAAGGAGATTTAGTTTGGGTTCATCTTAGAAAGGAAAGATTTCCTCACATAAGAAAATCCAAACTCAATCCTAGAGGAGATGGACCTTTTAGAGTCATAAGGAGGATTAATAACAATGCATATCAACTTGATCTTCCTCCTGAATATAGTGTTCATGCTACCTTCAATGTATCTGACCTTAAACCTTTTGCAGGTTATGAAAGTGAATATGAAGATCCTATGGATTTGAGGACAAATCCCTCTCAAGAAGGAGGGGATGATACAAGAAGGCCTAGCACCATAGGACCTATCACAAGAGGGATGATCAAGAAACTTCAAGATGAGCACTCACCCAAAGGTCAAGTACTCTTTGCTATTTTTGGATGGAAGATTGGAGACCAAGAAGATGTTGTCAAAGTACCAAAACATGGAGAAGGGTAAAAGAGTCATTTCTACAAAGGAGGGGGGGTGAGCTTAGCAAGCAAGGGGGCTGCAACATCAAAACTAATTCAGCATGTGGCCACGTGATTAATTGCATTTTCTCACATGTTTCATATGCTAGGACCGGTAGAATGAGATCCACTTTTCACGGATCATGCTTCTCACACACGGCCAAGGGGTTGCATCTATAAAACCCACCATGGTAGCACCTTGTAGGCACTTTTGAATATATGAGAATACTCTGCTGAAATATACAGCCTCTTCTTGAATTCAGAAGTCCTCCCCATGCTTAGTTTCTCCAATGCAACTTCCTTCCTTGAGTGGAAGGCCGTCTGAGTTGCATCACTTCATCCAAGCACTGCCTTCACTCCAACAGCCACTCCTCACATCATCCTCCGCTGTCAGGCTTCACTCATCATCCATTGAAGTTGTTCAACCGAGCTGCATTTGAGTCTGCCTTAGCTGCTGCTGCATCAGTCACAATCCATTGAGTTTTCAGCTTCCATTTGCACTTTCCTGTCTCCAAATCTCACGGATATGTTGCATAGCTCAAGGAAGGAGCTATCATTTCATTTTTGTTGGTTTTCAAGCTAGCTAATTTTTGTGGTGAGACTTAGCTACTTTTGTGCTTGGTGCCAAGATTTGGGAAATTTTCAAAGTCTTTGTTTTTGAGATTTAATGGTTGGAATGCACTCTTTATATCACCAAATGACTAATGTACAAATCTTGGGGCATCAAATTTTTTATTTTGGTTGGTTTTCAAGCTGGCCAAATTTGGTGGTGAGACATAGCTAAGTTGGTGCTTGGTGCCAAGATTTTGGAAATTTTCAGAGTCTTGGTTTTTGAGATTTGATGGTTGGAATGCACTCTTTATATCCCAAAATAGCTACTATAAAAATCTTGTTCAAGAAATTTTTCGTTTTGGTTGCTTTTCAAGCTAGCCAATTTTGGTGGTGAGACTTAGCTACGTTGGTGGTTGGTGCCAAGATTTTGGAAATTTTCAGAGTCTTGTTTTTGAGATTTGATGGTTGGAAAGCACTCTTTAAATCCCAAAATGGCTACTCTAAAAATCTTGTTGAAGAAATTTTTCATTTTGGTTGGTTTTCAAGCTAGCCAATTTTGGTGGTGAGACTTAGCTACATTTATGCTTGGTGCCAAGATTTGGGAAATTTTCAAAGTCTTTGTTTTTGAGATTTAATGGTTGGAATGCACTCTTTATATCACCAAATGACTAATGTAAAAATCTTGGTGCATGAAATTTTTTATTTTGGTTGGTTTTCAAGCTGGCCAAATTTGGTGGTGAGACATAGGTACGATGGTGGTTGGTGCCAAGATTTTAGAAATTTTCATAGTCTTGGTTTTTGAAATTTGATGGTTGGAATGCACTCTTTATATCCCAAAATAGCTACTCTAAAAATCTTGTTCAAGAAATTTTTCGTTTTGGTTGGTTTTCAAGCTAGCCAATTTTGGTGGTGAGGCTTGGCTACGTTGGTGGTTGGTGCCAAGATTTTGGAAATTTTCAGAGTCTTGGTTTTTGAGATTTGATTGTTGGAATGCACTCTTTATATCCCAAAATGGCTACTCTAAAAATCTTGTTCAAGAAATATTTCATTTTGGTTGGTTTTCAAGCTGGCCAAATTTGGTGGTGAGACAAATCTATGTTGGGGCTTGGTGCCAAGATTTGGGAAATTTTCAGAGTCTTGGTTTTTGAGATTTGATGGTTGGAATGCACTCTTTATATCACCAAATGTCTGATGTAAAAAACTTGGTGCAATAAACTTTTCATATCTGATGGTTTCAAAGCTAGCGTAATGGGTGCGTGGTGCCAAGATTTGGTAAATTTTCAAAGTCTTTTTTTTTTAGATTTAATGGTTGGAATGCACTCTTTATATCACCAAATGACTAATGTAAAAATCTTGGTGCATGAAATTTTTTATTTTTGTTGGTTTTCATGCTGGCCAAATTTGGTGGTGAGACATAGCTAAGTTGGTACTTGGTGCCAAGATTTTAGAAATTTTCAGAGTCTTTGTTTTTGAGATTTGATGGTTGGAATGCACTCTTTATATCCCAAAATAGCTACTATAAAAATCTTGTTCAAGAAATTTTTCGTTTTGGTTGGTTGTCAAGCTAGCCAATCTTGGTGGTGAAACTTAGCTACATTGGTGGTTAGTGCCAAGATTTTGGAAATTTTCAGAGTCTTGGTTTTTTAGATTTGACGGTTAAAATTCACTCTTTATATCCCAAAATGGCTACTCTAAAAATCTTGTTCAAGAAAATTTTCATTTTGGTGGTGAGACTTAGCTACGTTTGTGCTTGGTGCCAAGATTTGAGAAATTTTAAAAGTCTTCGTTTTTGAGATTTAATGGATGAAATGCACTCTTTATATCACTAAATGACTGATGTAAAAATCTTGGTGCAAGAAATTTTTCATTTGGAATGGTTTTCAAGCTAGCTCAATGGTTGCGTGGTGCCAATATTTGGTAAATTTTAAAAGTCTTGGTTTTTGAGATTTAATGGTTGGAATGCACTCTTTATAATACCAAATGACTAATGTAAAAATCTTGGTGCATGAAACTTTTTATTTTGCTTGGTTTTCAAGCTGGCCAAATTTGGTTGTGAGACATAGCTAAGTTCGTGCTTGGTGCCAAGATTTGGGAAATTTTCAGAGTCTTGGTTTTTGATATTTGATGGTTGGAATGCACTCTTTATATCCGAAAATGGATACTATAAAAATCTTGTTCAAGAAATATTTCATTTTGGTTGATTTTCAAGCTAGCCAATTTTGGTGGTGAGACTTAGCTACGTTTGTGCTTGGTGCCAAGATTTGGGAAATTTTTAAAGTCTTCATTTTTGAGATTTAATGGTTGGAATGCACTCTTTATATCACCAAATGACTGATGTAAAAATCTTGGTGCAATAAACTTTTCATTTGGGATAGTTTTCAAGCTAGCTTAATGGGTG
Source organism: Vigna reflexopilosa (assembly GCA_027742785.1). Lineage (NCBI taxonomy): Eukaryota > Viridiplantae > Streptophyta > Magnoliopsida > Fabales > Fabaceae > Vigna > Vigna reflexopilosa. The sequence continues at coordinate 34,243 of JAFNIE010000172.1, forward strand.
CGTGGTGTCAAGATTTGGTAAATTTTCAAAGTCTTTTTTTTTAGATTTAATGGTTGGAATGCACTCAGTATATCCCCAAATGACTAATGTAAAAATCTTGGTGCATGAAATTTTTTATTTTGGTTGGTTTTCAAGCTGGCCAAATTTGGTAGTGAGACATAGCTAAGTTGGTGCTTGGTGCCAAGATTTTGGAAATTTTCAGAGTCTTTGTTTTTGAGATTTGATGGTTGGAATGCACTCTTTATATCCCAAAATAGCTACTATAAAAATCTTGTTCAAGAAATTTTTCGTTTTGGTTGGTTGTCAAGCTAGCCAATTTTTGTGGTGAAACTTAGCTACATTGGTGGTTGGTGCCAAGATTTTGGAAATTTTCAGAGTCTTGGTTTTTGAGATTTGACGGTTAAAATGCACTCTTTATATCCCAAAATGGCTACTCTAAAAATCTTGTTCAAGAAATTTTTCATTTTGGTGGTGAGACTTAGCTACGTTTGTGCTTGGTGCCAAGATTTGAGAAATTTTCAAAGTCTTCATTTTTGAGATTTAATGGTTGGAATGCACTCTTTATATCACTAAATGACTGATGTAAAAATCTTGCTGCAATAAACTTTCCATTTCTGATGGTTTTCAAGCTAGCTTAATGGGTGCGTGGTGCCAGGATTTGGTAAATTTCGAAGTCTTTATTTTTGAGATTTAATGGTTGGAATACATTCTTTATATCACCAAATGACTAATGTAAAAATCTTGGTGCATGAAATTTTTTATTTTGGTTGGTTTTCAAGGTAGCCAAATTTGGTGGTGAGACATAGCTAAGTTGGAGCTTGGTGCCAAGATTTTTGAAATTTTCAAATTCCTCGTTTTTGAGATTTGATGGTTGGAATGCACTCTTTATATCGCAAAATAGCTAGTATAAAAATCTTGTTCAAGAAATTTTTCGTTTTGGTTGGTTTTCAAGCTAGCCAATTTTGGTGGTGAGACTTAGCTACGTTGGTGTTTGGTGCCAAGAGTTTGGAAATTTTCAGAGTCTTGGTTTTTGAGATTTGACGGTTAAAATTCACTCTTTATATCCCAAAATGGCTACTCTAAAAATCTTGTTCAAGAAAATTTTCATTTTGGTGGTGAGACTTAGCTACGTTTGTGCTTGGTGCCAAGATTTGAGAAATTTTAAAAGTCTTCGTTTTTGAGATTTAATGGATGAAATGCACTCTTTATATCACTAAATGACTGATGTAAAAATCTTGGTGCAAGAAATTTTTCATTTGGAATGGTTTTCAAGCTAGCTCAATGGTTGCGTGGTGCCAAGATTTGGTAAATTTTAAAAGTCTTGGTTTTTGAGATTTAATGGTTGGAATGCACTCTTTATAATACCAAATGACTAATGTAAAAATCTTGGTGCATGAAACTTTTTATTTTGCTTGGTTTTCAAGCAGGCCAAATTTGGTGGTGAGACATAGCTAAGTTCGTGCTTGGTGCCAAGATTTGGGAAATTTTCAGAGTCTTGGTTTTTGATATTTGATGGTTGGAATGCACTCTTTATATCCGAAAATGGATACTATAAAAATCTTGTTCAAGAAATATTTCATTTTGGTTGATTTTCAAGCTAGCCAATTTTGGTGGTGAGACTTAGCTACGTTTGTGCTTGGTGCCAAGATTTGGGAAATTTTTAAAGTCTTCATTTTTGAGATTTAATGGTTGGAATGCACTCTTTATATCACCAAATGACTGATGTAAAAATCTTGGTGCAATAAACTTTTCATTTGGGATAGTTTTCAAGCTAGCTTAATGGGTGCGTGGTGTCAAGATTTGGTAAATTTTCAAAGTCTTTTTTTTTAGATTTAATGGTTGGAATGCACTCAGTATATCCCCAAATGACTAATGTAAAAATCTTGGTGCATGAAATTTTTTATTTTGGTTGGTTTTCAAGCTGGCCAAATTTGGTGGTGAGACATAGCTAAGTTGGTGCTTGGTGCCAAGATTTTGGAAATTTTCAGAGTCTTTGTTTTTGAGATTTGATGGTTGGAATGCACTCTTTATATCCCAAAATAGCTACTATAAAAATCTTGTTCAAGAAATTTTTCGTTTTGGTTGGTTGTCAAGCTAGCCAATTTTTGTGGTGAAACTTAGCTACATTGGTGGTTGGTGCCAAGATTTTGGAAATTTTCAGAGTCTTGGTTTTTGAGATTTGACGGTTAAAAGGCATTCTTTATATCCCAAAATGGCTACTCTAAAAATCTTGTTCAAGAAATTTTTCATTTTGGTGGTGAGACTTAGCTACGTTTGTGCTTGGTGCCAAGATTTGAGAAATTTTCAAAGTCTTCATTTTTGAGATTTAATGGTTGGAATGCACTCTTTATATCACTAAATGACTGATGTAAAAATCTTGCTGCAATAAACTTTCCATTTCTGATGGTTTTCAAGCTAGCTTAATGGGTGCGTGGTGCCAGGATTTGGTAAATTTCGAAGTCTTTATTTTTGAGATTTAATGGTTGGAATACATTCTTTATATCACCAAATGACTAATGTAAAAATCTTGGTGCATGAAATTTTTTATTTTGGTTGGTTTTCAAGGTAGCCAAATTTGGTGGTGAGACAAAGCTAAGTTGGAGCTTGGTGCCAAGATTTTTGAAATTTTCAAATTCCTCGTTTTTGAGATTTGATGGTTGGAATGCACTCTTTATATCGGAAAATAGCTAGTATAAAAATCTTGTTCAAGAAATTTTTCGTTTTGGTTGGTTTTCAAGCTAGCCAATTTTGGTGGTGAGACTTAGCTACGTTGGTGTTTGGTGCCAAGAGTTTGGAAATTTTCAGAGTCTTGGTTTTTGAGATTTGACGGTTAAAATTCACTCTTTATATCCCAAAATGGCTACTCTAAAAATCTTGTTCAAGAAAATTTTCATTTTGGTGGTGAGACTTAGCTACGTTTGTGCTTGGTGCCAAGATTTGAGAAATTTTAAAAGTCTTCGGTTTTGAGATTTAATGGATGAAATGCACTCTTTATATCACTAAATGACTGATGTAAAAATCTTGGTGCAAGAAATTTTTCATTTGGAATGGTTTTCAAGCTAGCTCAATGGTTGCGTGGTGCCAAGATTTGGTAAATTTTAAAAGTCTTGGTTTTTGAGATTTAATGGTTGGAATGCACTCTTTATAATACCAAATGACTAATGTAAAAATCTTGGTGCATGAAACTTTTTATTTTGCTTGGTTTTCAAGCTGGCCAAATTTGGTGGTGAGACATAGCTAAGTTCGTGCTTGGTGCCAAGATTTGGTAAATGTTCAGAGTCTTGGTTTTTGATATTTGATGGTTGGAATGCACTCTTTATATCCGAAAATGAATACTATAAAAATCTTGTTCAAGAAATATTTCATTTTGGTTGATTTTCAAGCTAGCCAATTTTGGTGGTGAGACTTAGCTACGTTTGTGCTTGGTGCCAAGATTTGGGAAATTTTTAAAGTCTTCATTTTTGAGATTTAATGGTTGGAATGCACTCTTTACATCACCAAATGACTGATGTAAAAATCTTGGTGCAAGAAATTTTTTATTTTGGTTGGTTTTCAAGCTGGCCAAATTTGGTGGTGAGACATAGCTAAGTTGGTGCTTGGTGCCAAGATTTTGGAAATTTTCAGAGTCTTTGTTTTTGAGATTTGATGGTTGGAATGCACTCTTTATATCCCAAAATAGCTACTATAAAAATCTTGTTCAAGAAATTTTTCGTTTTGGTTGGTTGTCAAGCTAGCCAATTTTTGTGGTGAAACTTAGCTACATTGGTGGTTGGTGCCAAGATTTTGGAAATTTTCAGAGTCTTGGTTTTTGAGATTTGACGGTTAAAATGCACTCTTTATATCCCAAAATGGCTACTCTAAAAATCTTGTACAAGAAATTTTTCATTTTGGTGGTGAGACTTAGCTACGTTTGTGCTTGGTGCCAAGATTTGAGAAATTTTCAAAGTCTTCATTTTTGAGATTTAATGGTTGGAATGCACCCTTTATATCACTAAATGACTGATGTAAAAATCTTGCTGCAATAAACTTTCCATTTCTGATGGTTTTCAAGCTAGCTTAATGTGTGCGTGGTGCCAGGATTTGGTAAATTTCGAAGTCTTTATTTTTGAGATTTAATGGTTGGAATACATTCTTTATATCACCAAATGAGTAATGTAAAAATCTTGGTGCATGAAATTTTTTACTTTGGTTGGTTTTCAAGCTGGCCAAATTTGGTGGTAAGACATAGCTAAGTTGGGGCTTGGTGCCAATATTTTGGAAATTTTCGGAGTCTTGGTTATTGAGATTTGGTGGTTGGAATGCACTCTTTATATCCCAAAATAGCTACTATAAAAATCTTGTTCAAGAAATTTTTCGTTTTGGTTGGTTTTCAAGCTCTCCAATTTTTGTGGTGAAACTTAGCTACGATGATGGTTGGTGCCAAGATTTTTGTAATTTTCAGAGTCTTCGTTTTTTAGAAATGATGGTTGGAATGCACTCTTTATATCCCAAAATAGCTAGTATAAAAATCTTGTTCAAGAAATTTTTCGTTTTGGTTGGTTTTGAAGCTAGCCAATTTTGGTGGTGAGACTTAGCTATGTTGGTGGTTGGTGCCAAGAGTTTGGAAATTTTCAGAGTCTTGATTTTTGAGATTTGATTGTCTGAATGCACTCTTTATATCCCAAAATGGCTCCTCTAAAAATCTTGTTCAAGAAATTTTTCATTTTGGTTTGTTTTCAAGCTAGCCAATTTTTGTGGTGAGACTTAGCTACGTTTGTGCTTGGTGCCAAGATTTGGGAAATTTTCAAAGTCTTCGTTTTTGAGATTTAATGGTTGGAATGCACTCCTCATATCACCAAACGACTGATGTAAAAATCTTCGTGCAATAAACTTTTCAGTTCGGATTGTTTTCAAGCTAGCTTAATGGGTGCGTGGTCCCAATATTTCGTAAATTTTCAAAGTCTTTGTTTTTTATATTTAATGGTTGGAATGCATTCTTTATATAACTAAATGACTAAAGCAAAAATCTTGCTGCCTGAAATTTTTTATTTTGGTTGATTTTAAGGCTGGCCAAATTTGGTGGTGAGACATAGCTAAGTTGGTGCTTGGTGCCAAGATTTTGGAAATTTTCAGAGTCCTGGTTTTTGAGATTTCATGGTTGGAATGCACTCTTTATATCCCAAAATAGCTAGTATAAAAATCTTGTTCAAGAAATTTTTCGTTTTGGTTGGTTTTGAAGCTAGCCAATTTTGGTGGTGAGACTTAGCTATGTTGGTGGTTGGTGCCAAGAGTTTGGAAATTTTCAGAGTCTTGATTTTTGAGATTTGATTGTCTGAATGCACTCTTTATATCCCAAAATGGCTACTCTAAAAATCTTGTTCAAGAAATTTTTCATTTTGGTTTGTTTTCAAGCTAGCCAATTTTTGTGGTGAGACTTAGCTACGTTTGTGCTTGGTGCAAGATTTGGGAAATTTTCAAAGTCTTCGTTTTTGAGATTTAATGGTTGGAATGCACTCCTCATATCACCAAACGACTGATGTAAAAATCTTCGTGCAATAAACTTTTCAGTTCGGATTGTTTTCAAGCTAGCTTAATGGGTGCGTGGTCCCAATATTTCGTAAATTTTCAAAGTCTTTGTTTTTTATATTTAATGGTTGGAATGCATTCTTTATATAACTAAATGACTAAAGCAAAAATCTTGCTGCCTGAAATTTTTTATTTTGGTTGATTTTAAGGCTGGCCAAATTTGGTGGTGAGACATAGCTAAGTTGGTGCTTGGTGCCAAGATTTTGGAAATTTTCAGAGTCCTGGTTTTTGAGATTTCATGGTTGGAATGCACTCTTTATATCCCAAAATAGCTAGTATAAAAATCTTGTTCAAGAAATTTTTCGTTTTGGTTTGTTTTCAAGCTAGCCAATTTTTGTGGTGAGACTTAACTACGTTGGTGGTTGGTGCCAAGAGTTTGGAAATTTTGAGAGTCTTGCTTTTTGAGATTTGATTGTTGGAATGCACTCTTTATATCCCATAATGGCTACTCTAAAAATCTTGTTCAAGAAATTTTTCATTTTGGTTGGTTTTCAAGCTAGCCAATTTTGGTGGTGAGACTTAGCTATGTTTGTGCTTGGTGCCAAGATTTGGGAAATTTTCAAAGTCTTCGTTTTTGAGATTTAATGGTTGGAATGCACTCTTTATATCACCAAATGACTGATGTAAAAATGTTTGTGCAATAAACTTTTCATTTGGGATGGTTTTCAAGCTAGCTTAATGGGTGCGTGGTGCCAAAATTATGTAAATTTTCAAAGTCTTTGTTTTTGAGATTTCATGGTTGTAATGCACTCTTTATATCACCAAATGAATAATGTAAAAATCTTGGTACATGAAATTTTTTATTTTGGTTGGTTTTGAAGCTGGCCAAATTTGGTGGTGAGACATAGCTAAGTTGGTGCTTGGTGCCAAGATTTTGGAAATTTTCAGAGTCCTGGTTTTTGAGATTTCATGGTTGGAATGCACTCTTTATATCCCAAAATAGCTACAATAAAAATCTTGTTCATGAAACTTTTCATTTTGGTTGGTTTTCAAGCTAGCCAATTTTGGAGGTGAGACTTAGCTACGGTTGTGGTTGGTGCCAAGATTTTGGAAATTTTCAGAGTCTTGGTTTTTGAGATTTGATGGTTGGAATGCAATCTTTATATCCCAAAATAGATACTATAAAAATCTTGTTCAACAAATATTTCATTTTGGTTGCTTTTCAAGCTAGCCAATTTTGGTGGTGAGACTTAGCTACGTTTGAGCTTGTGCCAAGATTTGGGAAATTTTCAAAGTCTTCGTTTTTGATATTTAATGGTTGGAATACAGTCTTTATATCCCCAAATGACTGATGTAAAAATCTTGGTGCAATAAACTTTTCATTTCGGATGGTTTTCAAGCTAGCCTAATGGGTGCGTGGTGCCACGATTTTGTAAATTTTCAAAGTCTTTGTTTTTGAGATTTAATGGTTGGAATGCACTCTTTATATCACCAAATGACTAATGTAAAAATCTTGGTGCATGAAATTTTTTATTTTGGTTGGTTTTCAAGGTAGCCAAATTTGGTGGTGGGACATAGCTAAGTTGGAGCTTGGTGCCAAGATTTTGGAAATTTTCAGATTCCTGGTTTTTGAGATTTGATGGTTGGAATTCGCTCTTTATATCCAAAATAGCTAGTATAAAAATCTTGTTAAAGAAATTTTTCGTTTTGGTTGGTTTTCAAGCTAGCCAATTTTGGTGGTGAGACTTAGCTACGTTAGTGTTTGGTGCCAAGAGTTTGGAAATTTTCAGAGTCTCTATTTTTGAGATTTGATTGTTGGAATGCACTCTTTATATCCCAAAATGGCTACTCTAAAAATCTTGTTCAAGAAATTTTTCATTTTTCTTGGTTTTCAAGCTAGCCAATTTTGGTGGTGAGACTTAGCTACGTTTGTGCTTGGTGCCAAGATTTGGGAATTTTCAAATTCTTCGTTTTTTAGATTTACTGGTTAGAATGCACTCTTTATATCACCAAATGACTGATGTAAAAATCTTGGTGCACTAAACTTTTCATTTGGGATGGTTTTCAAGCTAGCTTAATGGGTGCGTGGTGCCAAAATTATGTAAATTTTCAAAGTCTTTGTTTTTTAGATTTAATGGTTGTAATGCACTCTTTATGTTACCAAATGACTAATGTAAAAATCTTGGTGCATGAAATTTTTTATTTTGGTTTGTTTTCAAGGTGGCTAAATTTGGTGGTGAGACATAGCTAAGTTGGTGCTTGGTGCCAAGATTTTGGAAATTTTCAGAGTCCTGGTTTTAGAGATTTCATTGTTGGAATGCACTCTTTATATCATAAAATAGCTACTGTAAAAATCTTTTTCAATAAATTTTTCGTTTTGGTTGGTTTTCAAGCTAGCCAATTTTCGTGGTGAGACTTAGCTACGTTGGTGGTTGGTGCCAAGATTTTGGAAATTTTTAGAGTCTTCATTTTTGATATTTGATTGTTGGAATGCACTCTTTATATCCCAAAATGGCTACTATTAAAATCTTGTTCAAGAAATATTTTATTTTGGTTGGTTTTCAAGCTAGCCAATTTTGGTTGTGAGACTTAGCTAGGTTTGTGCTTGGTGCAAAGATTTGGGAAATTTTCAAAATCTTCATTTTTGAGATTTAATGGTTGGAATGCACTCTTTATATCAACAAATGACTGATGTAAAAATCTTGGTGCAATAAACTTTTCATTTGGGATGGTTTTCAAGCTAGCTTAATGGG